>JAJGOT010000385.1:10000-50000 GCA_022457155.1 Cladopsammia gracilis
TTCTTCTCTCTAATGGTTGTACGCTGCTTTCATCAATTTGTGTAGACTACACGCTGTAATTTGATGTGGTTGCCTTGTTCGGGTAACGCTAGAGGCCACCAAAAACGATTCTGTAGTTCCTGATGATGCGATACCTGCCTCAGAAAGGGCACTGCTCCACCCACTGTCTTGAAGTATTGTTCCTGCCGACCTAAGCGCAGCCATCTCAATATGTAGTCCTCCGAACATAATGACAATTTTATCTTCTCCATATTCAGGCCACTTCCACTGTATCTGTTTGGCTAGTGCGTACAGTGGCTGGTCCTGGGTTCAGAAATGCAACCGTATCACAAATCTTACTCATTACATGCATATGTTTGATGGTGGCTGGAGAATGAGCCTCGTCTCGAAGAAGGGAAGTAGAGACGTGATGTTGACTTCAAACTGCTGAGCTCTCATCTGGGATGCATGATGCGCGGGCCATGTTATACTGACAGTATCGTCTACTTCCTCTGTAAGATTCACCTTTTCGAGCCACGTAACTCTTGCTTCAGATGAGCTGTTACTGAATCGATAGCTGGAAAGGCAAAACTTGTTGTGACTGAAGGTTTTGGATTTTCTTTCAGGTTAGCTGTTATATTCAATATTCAAGCTGGTATATTTTTTATTCAAAAATTGTTCACACTAATTATTATAGACTGAGGAGATGTTTTTTTTTTCAAGTCTGCGTTCGCTCTAATTCTTGTGCGCATTGCCCAGTTTATTATAATTTGTACTGCTTCACTACCATGTCACTTTATTGAGTTGTTCGGTCTTTTCTTTCAAAGCATCGTTGATTGCAAATCATGCGAAAGGAGCTCTTATCTGTAACAAACAAACTGGACTGACCGAATGTCTCTCCGTGGCCATTGAGCCAAACGACCCACTGTGGTCGCAAACATAACATTAAAAGATATTTTTTTTCACGCTTAGCTTCGTTGTTATTGTTCTTCTTCTTGTACGTGTTACTTTATTTGGCCTACAAATTTCGACTCCTAATAATACCTAAATCAAAAGACACCGAATACTGACTGCATCTGCTTATGAACACATTCGTTCCTCTTTACTACATTCAATTTTGGACATTACTACCGAATACCTCCCAATATGTTTTCGGGCAATTAAGAAATATGATGCTTTATAACCATTAGGAACCACTTGTGATATAGAGTATTTTCGGGGGTTCAAAATTTTTGCAAACAGCTTCGTCCGGTTTCCATAATCAATCAACATATGCAATCTTATTAACTTGTGTGCAAGTTTATATAATAACCTGCACCGTTTATACAGGCAAATTAAAAATAATAACTTTCCCAAAGAAAGGAAGCTAGATTTAGCGGCGTCAACATGTCGCTCCAATAAGTGATTAAAGGGTTCCGTGTCACACCATGTGGTTATCATGTAAGGGCGGTACTTGATTGGCCAGTGTACATGAAGACATGTAATTTTAGCTTGGCCAACATGGCATGATTTTCCTCATATTTATCCTTCTTCAAGGTGAACATCATTTCACTCTGATAAATTTATATTCGCTTCCCTTTCAAACTACGTAGTAAACTTTGAAATCCGTATAGAGGTTCTGAATGATAATAAAAATATATTCACAAGAGAGTATTTCACTTTAAGGAGTTTTATTCAGTTCACGCGACATGACTTTCTCCACATTACATCATTCTCTATCTGAAAATCATTTCGCTCTGAGAAAAAAAATTCACTTCGCTTTCAAAAGACATATCGAACTTTGAAATCTGTTGAGAGGTTTTAAAAAAAATTACGAGAGAGGTTACATATAGTAAAGGTAAAGGTAAAGTCGCACGCGAGCCACGGATGGTCCACACGGCTGGAGCGTCACCCAGTTTCTGTAGCATGAAGCAACAAGTAATATTGATACTCCTCCCTGGATGGGATGCTAGTCCATCACAGGGTTACCCCCAGCATTTTGTCGCCGGTAACCATTTATACACCTGGGTGAAGAGAGACAACGTGGAGAAAATTTTCTTGTCTAAGGAAACAACACGACGGCAGAGACCAGGCTCGAACCACCGACCTTCAGGTTGAAAGAAGCCACCGCGCCTCCACATATATATAGTAAAGCGGCAGTATAATCATTGCAATGTTGGTGTCGTGAACTCAAAATCATTGTCCTTCCACAAATGTATGTTCTTAAGCTTTCAAATGACTAAGTAACTGAATTGAGAAATTCATTGCGAGAATCAGGAGAAAAAAAATTCAATATTCACTTGTTCAATAACCTGGTGCTTACGCATATGCATGTCATGTGAACCGAATTAAATTAAATATATCCATTTACACTTTACATATATAATTATTTCGCGTCAATCGATCAATATTTGCAAAGAAAGATAGATCCATTTATTTTGAATTTAATACAAACACCTGTTAAATTGCTTCTAGGGATTGATGTTAACTTCCGCTGTTAAATTTTGGGAAGAGGTTTACATCTTCACCAACTTTTCATTACGGATCATATATGTAGGTAAATGTAAAATTATTTCAATTTTGCATTCGTTTTGGGTAAAAATACGTCACAAGGGAAGACGAAATCGAAAAGTTTATCGAATAAACAGGAAAAAGAGGTAAATATTAGAGATATGACTTACCGTTTTTCTTTTTCGTTCGCTTTTCAATCCGTTTTTAATTTAGAGTTTTAGCAGAAACCCTTAGTATGTTTCTGTTGTCCACACTATAACAGTTATGTGACCTCCATTGAACGACCACTCGGGAACCTGATCATATTCTCATAGGTTTATATTTTGTGTTAACAAATAAAATAAGATTATAAAGCCGATCCAAAAAAACTAAGATGGAAGATTTAAACTAGCATTTCGCCATTTATCGTTTTTTCGTACATTCAGGTGCTTTTTTAATAATTTTTTTTCAGTTTTTTTAAGTGCAATTTAGATATTTTCTTAAGCATACAACAGATATATTTTAACAACGTATAAATTTTTTTACGACTTAGAGTAAGGTGAATGATTAAATTTCGAAAACAACTATCGAAACTAATGCAGCAAAACACAAATACTAATCCTGGACAGGAATATGGGACAAGCCGCAACCCACGAAATCGCTCAGTTTATGTTTTTTCTTTGAACCGAAGCATTACGCAGTGTTCTATGCCAAGAGAAAGTCGCGGTGGTATAAAACAAATAAAGGAAAGTCCGGAGTTGGGCCAAATTGTTTTTGTTGTGAAATGCTTGTTTTATATATGCACCATCTTGACACGGTTGCACCTTGAGCGACATTTAAATATTTCATGGTTAAAATCGATGTTAAACACGTCTTTGTCTAACCTTTATTAATAACCAACCCTTCAAATAAAACCAGAAACCCATAAGTGGGTTGAAGCTGTCTCTTGTACGCTTCAAAACAAGCTTCCAATTATTCAGTTTGTTAAGAAGTTGCTACAGCCATATTTGGAAAATCAAGATAAAAATATTAACCAATCAATTCGCTAGAACAACTTGCTTCCAATCTCCCTGGACCGAGCGAGGGGTTTCCAAATATGGTACTAAGCAAAAAAATGAATATTCGGAAGCTGTGAATGCGCGTTGCACGTTTCAACCCACTTATGGGTTTCTAATAAAACCCATAAGGTTTCTTTACGTCAGAAATTGTTTTAATAAAATAAAGGACGCCGACAGCAAACTAAGGAGTCAAATCTTACTGCAATTCCTTCTATTTTCAACACGCGAATCGCCTTTCTCAGAGCACAACTTACGAAGGTGACTGAACAAAGCTTCAGTCGATCGTGTTACAGTATAATACTAACCTACGAGGAACGATTTTTGTGTCGTTAAAAAATTGCCTTCGTACGATGTGGACTGAAGGATACTTGTGACGGACGTACGTCATCATCGCAGTCATCATGGTAATTTACAAGTTTTCCGTTCCTAACATGCGCACAGGCTCACGATCGGCTGAAAATATTTCCGGGAAACGTAAATAACGAGCCACACAGGAATCAAACTTGACTGTAATCACATTTATTTTCACGGGGCGAATCGATATTGTCAAAGCAATAAATATGAACGTGACTGCATGAACAAAGCATCAGGCAATCGTGTTTTATCCTCAAGCAGAAAGCGGCTGGCGTATCCGTCATCGGTATGTTGCGGTCCACATCGGGCATATCACGTGGTATTCGGTTTCGTCCCTCAGTTTACTCTTTTTTTTCTTTTCGGCACTTCGTGCCTCGTCGCCCGATCATTTTGTCCCATTTGACCCATGTCTAATCGATGATAAAATTTCAGCAGATGCGTAACCGGCGATTGCCTGATGAGATTATTTCTGCGAGCATTGGACACATTCAAGGGCTTTTGTGGGAATTTTATTACGATCGTTGCGATTGTTTATAAAGGATTCCTTGCGAGGAATTTGTTACGTGTTCTCATTTAATTGCCTTAGCCATTGACGAACCTGAATTTGTTGCGCACTAGATGTAAAGAGAAATCATGCAAGGTGGCTCGCAATAGTTCCAAGCATTTCCCATCACTTGACGGATCAATGCGCCGTAATCACGCGGCGGCCATGTTGACTCCCCGGAGAATAAAATGCTTTGTTTTTCCCCGCTTAACCTCGTTTTTAACTTTTTCACTGCGAAGCTTAGCGGGGTAAATCTTTTGATTTTAAATGTTTATTATTGAATTGTAATTAGCATATTGAGTTAATTTTTTGAGGGGGTAGGTGTTCGGAAAGCCACTTTTCGAAAATTTAAAGTGGCTGTGAACCCCTTCCTAAGAAAAAACACACAAAAAACCACAGTGTGGATATAAGTTTGCGTCGAAGGTTAACATTTCAATCCATCGAAACCTGTTTAGCAAGGAGTTCATTTGTGATTTTATATTTTGGATTTTTCAAAATACGCCAAAGAAAAGAAGAAGCCAACTTACTGACATCATCTACTTTTCCCCTTTCTTTTTCAATAGTAATAAAGAGATGGGATCTACTGAAGTCAGTGAAAAAGTCATTTTTACAGTCTTGTACACTATAGCTATGCTCGTAGCCTTGGTTGGAAACTTGTTCCTAATCTACATCGTTTGGAAGAAACCCGAGGTAAGATCACTGACCAGCTTCATGTTCGTCAACATGGCCGTGGCTGATTTACTGCTAACACTGGTAATGATGCCTTGGTCCATTGCTCATCAACACACGAAAGCCCAGTGGCTGATTAGTGGAACATTTGGAGATATCACGTGCAGAGGAGTCATATTTGCCGCTCGAGTCACAGTGATGGCATCTATCCTTTGCCTAACCTTCATTGCAGTTGATCGGTTTTATGCGGTTTTTTATCCCTTTCGTCGCAGTGTATGGTTCCGAAAAGCGAAAATCCTTACACCACTTATCTGGGTCTTGTCAATGGCTTTGATGTCCATTATCAGTCCAGTTACTTATCACTTACGTGTCCAAACTTCCGATTGCGTCCTCAACTTTGAAATTTGGCCGGGTGAGCAAGACGCAGCCATTCGTGGAATTTTTCTCTACATTTTCGCCATCACCTATTTAATGCCATTGAGTGCTATAACCATTTTGTACACCAAAATCACGCATAAACTATGGTTTCACCAGCCACCTGGGCATGTATTGTTTCCAAATCAGCTACAGCGTGAAGTCAAAAAGAGAAAAGTGGTTCGGTCGCTCATCATCATCGTCATTGTATTTGCCTTATGCTGGCTTCCCTCACAGGTGTACCATATCTTCCTGGTAGTAACCGTATTGAAGGTTGAACTACCATATATTGTAACGTCTCTCTGTTTTTGGTTTGGCCACGCTAACAGCGCCATTAACCCATGGCTGTTCATTTTCTTTAACAGCAAAATGACTGCTGGTTTCAAAATAATAATGAGATTGAACACCGAGAAAACGGCCTCAAAGCAAAATGCAAAAAAAGACAAACGCAGAGTTAAAAAGGAGACGGCGATGTAACCTGAAAAACTGATAAATGGATTAATTTATAAACATGCTATGGTGCTGCGTCGGCAGGGGAGCAAAAACGAAAGATTCGGTATTATTTAAGCCATGTAATATTTCTCTGACGACGAGATAACGCTTGGAACATCATTGTTTTCAATCTCGTATTTACGATGACCAATTTACTCAACTGAAATGGTCAACTGATTGTTTATTCCTTCGCAAGAAAAATTGTTCAAAATCCTGTCAAGACGGCAATATAGTCAAGACTGCAATAATAAAGAGGCAAAAATACCTTGCACAGCACGGAAAAGACTCACATCTATTCAAGTTCTGGCGTAATAAGGTTCAGTGGTTGATCCAGCGATGTAAAAAAAGTATTCTACACAGTCTGCGATTGTCCGCCCCCTCCCGAAAAAGTCACCTCCAAATAAAATAGAAAATGACATCAGACCCATAAGCCTCACGTGCCAGATCGCCAAGATATTAGAAGGGTTCACCCTTAGCACGATCCTCCCTACCATCCTTGAGGATCTTGACGTTAAGCAGTTTGCTGTAGCTGGAAAGTCTACCGAGCAAGCCCTAGTTTATCTCCTCCATCTCGCTTTAGAAGCTCTAGACAAGGTTTATTATTCCTTAAGACTGTTTTTCGCTGATTTTTGCAAGGGTTTCGATTTAATTGACCACAAAATTGTTATAACGAAGCTCTCTAAGTATAATTTGCAGTCGAGTTTGTTGCGGTGGGTTGCCACGTTTTTACAGGGTTGATCACAGATAACCTGCATACCGCTTGTTCAAGCTCCCGAGCTTTGTTTGGGGAATTCCTCAGGGTACAAAATTGGGGTCCATTCTGTTTTCTATCATGGTAAATGATCTTTTGCCATCTTGAGCTTTGCGCGCCAAGTTTGTTGACGATTTAACCGTATTGGAAATCTTTCCAAGAAATTTCCCTTTGATCTTGAATTTTATTGTTAACGACATCCAGGCTTTTGCACTTAACAACAATTAATCCTAATTAATGTAAGACCATGGTTGTTGACTTTCGTCATTACGATAGTTACATACCTCGCCCCATTGCTACAGGCGGAAACATCATAGAGGAAGTATCTTCCTTCAAGTTACTCGGCGTGTAATTGTCCGACGATCTTTCATAGAGAGTGCACTACGACTATGTAATAAGGGAAGGCCAACAGAAGAATGTATGCCCTAAGGCAACTTAGAAAAAGTGGTGTGCCTGCAACAAACATAGTAGCTATTTATTGCTCATTAATAAGATCTGTGATAGAATACGCGTCTGCAGTCCATGCTGATCTTCCCGGCTATGTAGCTGATGAAACAAATGAATTCAAAAATTGAATTCCCAAGGATGCGTGACACTTATAAGCAAGAATTTGAAATAGAAATAAACATATTTGAAAAATAAAATAAAATGTTTTAAGAAAGTGTCAAGTAAATTTCTAGCAACGACGTTTCGGGCTTGGCCCTTCATCAGGTTGATCAAACCTGATGAAGGGCCAAGCCCGAAACGTCGTTGCTAGAAATTTACTTGACACTTTCTTAAAACATTTTATTTTATTTTTCAAATATGTTTATTTCTATTTCAAATTCTATGTAGCTGATGCCCTGGAATGGATGTTTCTTGGTGCTGCAGAAGCCATTGTTGGTTAGCTTTTGTGTTGTGGTGTGGGTATTGTTCAGTGTCTTTTAAATCTTTTGGTTTTACGTCATTTGGTGATCACACCATCCGCAACACCAAGAAACTACCCCTGGAATCCATCCAGAAGCGGGCCTTGGCCATTGTCTGGCCTGGTCTGTCACACTAGCTTGTTCCTAACATCTCTGCGCATAAAATGGCTGGAGGCTAACTTGAAATAAACTTCTTGGTTGATTTAGCCCCCAGGCTCTAAAGTTAATCTATATTTTATAAGAATTATATTATCTGTAGTTTTTCTTGTTTAGTGTGTTCTTGTAATATATATATATCTATTGTTATGAGTAAAATAAAATTGTATTGTATTGTATTGTATTGTACTTCCACGCACTGGAGAGGGCTGGTATAGCTACTTTGTTCGATCGTCGCGTAGAGGCTTGTAACGCCTTTATCGACCGCATTCATATGTGCAACCCTTTACACCCACTTATTTAGTAAAAGGGTAGGTTGCTCCCCTGGCCGTTACAATCTCAGGTCAGAACGCCGTAGCTAACCCCTACCAACAAGAACTGACCGATTCAAGAACTTTGTAACAGTAAAATATCAACCGCATTATATATTGTTGTTAAATAGTAATATAACCTTTACATTTTGTAACATTGCGCCTTAGATTTGTAGCATGTATGTAATCTGCCTATAATTCAGTTGTTGCTATACAAAAGGCTTGAAAAAACGATATTATTATGTGTTTATTCCCTTAAGGAATCAGCGTTTCCATAGCAACGGTAAACAAATATGGTGAAAAAAAGTTAAAATATCTTTCGATTTTGCGGCTACCCGCGACAAGCGAATAAATGCGCTATAATCTACACAGTGTAGCACACTTAATGGGAAAATTTCAAACAAATTAAACCGTTCGATTTTGAATAATTCGCTAAAACATTTTGAACACTTGTTTTTTCATGTTTGAAATATAAGCGGTCAAAACATTCCATAGGTCTTACAAATTATATGTGACCCTCCATATGACTGTGATGCTAAAGGTGATAGCACGCTCACAACACGCTTCCACTTTAAAACAAAGGAAATCAGTTTTAGCACGCTAAAGTCACTGAGAACAAATTGTTGTTGTTTTTTCATTCCGCATCCCACCATCAATTTCAAACGTATCCCGGGTCCCTCTGCCGAAATGGGTACATCCCACTTTCGCCAAGAAACATGTATGCCGTTTCCTACCCTTAAACGTACTCATATTTTATTATTTTGCCACACACAATGGATTACAAGCAGAATAAAAACGATAATAAATAAGTTAATTAACATTAAATTTGAAATTTGTACATTACTTGGGAGGGGTGACTGTGGCGGGGAAACCTCCGAGAAGCCGAGCTTACGCATACCTTCGCATACCTTCTCGATTTTAAGCCTCGTCCCACATCCCACCACATCCCACCAAAACTATTTTGGACAAAACGCACAGCTTAAGTTATTTTTCCACGTTTATCAGAATGATATTTGACACTAATTTTGATATGTTATGAAGCGGGGATCTGTGTTAACACCGGTGTAAGCACTAGAGCATTCCCCGAGGGTGTCCGCTTTATACAGGTACATGCATTTTGAGTTTTCAAAATAAGTTATCCCGCGGGCCCCAATCAGATATAAAATAAATGAGGTACTTGTCATGATTATAGTCCGGAGATTCTTTTGATGTTATCTTATATTTATAACGTATAACACTGTTACTTATGTCTCCAGGCGTCAACTTCAGTCTGGTGATACTGAATCTGTGAGTAGATTGAGTAAAATACTCCTGTAGAATTAAGCTGATGAACAACTTAGTGAAAATCATTCGATTGTTTAATGTTAGTTTATCAGTTAACTCTGCATATCAGGACTTCAAGCTCAACAAAGGGAAAAAACAAATTCTGTATTCTTGGAGAGTATATTACTCTTATATGGGTCACCTGTGCAAGAAGCTCAAAACTTGATGGGCGTACTGTTTATTGCGTCGACGAAGGAGACGCTTCCTAATCTTGTCGGCTAGGCGGAACGAATCGAGAAAAGTGTCGGTACCAAATCTGCGCCATGTTGAAACGTCACAATAGTATCCAGCATGCTTAACGTGTCGTCTCGGCGGAACGAATCGAGAAAAGTGTCGGTACCAAATCTGCGCCATCTTGATTAAACATATGCTGAATGCAACTTCCAGACATTAAAGTATATCTACATTTATTTAGTCAGTAAAATCCTTGCGAATATCACACCAAGTACTGAGGCTTAAAACTGATTTCAGAATCGGAGAAATATAAACCGATATGAAATCAAGACAAGTATACTATTTATGTCTGAAAAATCTGAGACCTTTCGGAGTACACAGCACGACAGAATTGAAGGATTTTGCCCGATTCCACGGCGATAGCGTGAATTTGTTTGACGTCGGCCTGACGTTTTTGCCTGCGTGACATATCTCGTGACATAGCCCCTTTCAACAGTGGCTGAAACTGAGGTACTATACGTAGGTCAAGACGAGATGCTACGGAAAAAGGAGACGCACTATAATCTATGATTACTACTAGTTAATTAACTAAAGGAGCAATGTTTATGAATAACTCTGTGAACATGATTCACCTTATCTTGGCCATTTAAAAAAAAAATGTTTCTTCTTTGTGAATGTGATTTTACTCAACTACGGAGTCCTGTGGTAAAAGCACACAATTATTAAAGCCCAATTTTGACAAGTTCCACGAAACGGATTTTGGGGACTTTAAGTATATTGTTTAGTAGCCGCATGGGGTGAAATAAATTATTTTGCATTTTTTTGACTGGACTATAGCTCGAGCTCGTATCACTGTTTCTATAAAGGACAATATTTTAACTGTGCCATCAAACGTTTAACGTTTTTAAGACAGCGAGCTCGATTAGAGAAGAGCAGAACATGAATTTTAAAATTACGTGTACGTTTTAAACCACCCTCATGCGCAGTTTCAATATAAATCGGCGAAACCGAGAAGTCCTGATTGTTAGGGGGATATCGGTTACAACAATTACAATTATATGGAAACCAGGCTTTACATTATTGGTTAAAAGCTAGTGGGTTTAACACACAAAATAAATGGTAATGTAAGAACATTGCCGTTTCACTTTTTTGTATATTAGAATCTGATAATTCGATGCATTGATGAGAAAATAAAAGTGAAATCTGCAAAAAGAAAATAACCTATCGGAACCAGCGATCCATCAATTTTCAAACCGGGTTCGGGTTCATCAAGACACATGGGCTTTCTATTCCTGTGTTCGCACTAGGGCGAAACATGTTTAGTCTGACTCGTGCTGTGTTCACACTAGGGCGAAACATGTTTAGTCTGACTCGTGCTGTGTTCGCACTAGGGCGAAACATGTTTAGTCTGACTCATTCTGTGTTCGCACTAGGATGAGACATGTTTAGTCTGACTTATGCTGTGTTCACACTGGGGCGAAACATGTTTAGTCTGATCACGAATGAAACGTGGTTCACTGTGAAAACTGTTCACATCAGGCGGCGCATTGCTCGAATCATGATCGAAACATGTTTACTCTGAGCATGATTGAAAATACTTCACGAGGTAGTCTCGATCGAAGTCAGACGACACACGTTAGCGTAAATGTCGCCTCCTTGTCAAACATTACATTGCCCTTCGTTCCCGAAGAACGTGAGAAGTGAGGTTAAACTACAAAACCATGTAACGAGCTCTATAGCATGTTTACGGGAAACGCGTTTCGTTGAAACATGTTTACTCTAAACATGTTTACTCTAAACATGTTTACTCTAAACATGTTTACTCTAAACATGTTTACTCTAAACATGTTTACTCTAAACATGTTTATTCTAAACATGTTTACTCTAAACATGTTTACTCTAAACATGTTTACTCTAAACATGTTTCTGTGCTGATGTGAACAAGGTATGATCTTCGCGTAAATTGAAAGGACGTTGTCACTAGTGTTTTCAAAAGTAGCACTTAAAAAAAGCACGTACGCATTTAGAACGAGCTCCTCAGATCTTTATAGTGCTACTTGAGTAAGCAGACAACTTTCTTTTAATTTTACACCTGTCATGAACTCAAAATCATTTTCCTTCCACAAATGTATGTTCTTTAGCTTTTAAATGACTAAAGCTGTGTTCACACTAGGCCGAAACATGATTAGTCTGATCACGAATGAAACATGTTTCATCATAAAAAGTGTTCACATCAGGCAGTGCATTGCGAGAATCATGATTGAAACATGATTAGTCTGATCATAATTGAAACTACCTCACGAGGTAGTTTCAATCATGATCAGACTGAGCACATTCAAAATGGCGGATGGATGCGGAGAAGACACGAGTGTGCAAAAGAACCAAAATTGGAGCTTTTATGAAGCCAAATGTCAAGTCGAAGTATGGGCAGACGAGGAAATACAACGACAATTAGAGGCAATGGGAAGGAAACAAAACATATGGGAGAACATTACCGCAAAACTGAATGAGAATGGTTTTAAGCGTACCGCATCGAAAATTTATGCGAGTATCACAAAACAGCATAAATGATTCAACCATGCATGAAACTTGTTTGAAACCGACATCTGATGTGAACAATGCAAGAACAAATACGTTTACGCGAAACATGTTTCGTTGAAACATGTTTACTCTAAACATGTTTTGGCTTTAATGTGAACGCAGCTTAACTGAATTACGAAATTAATTGCGAGAATCAGGAGAAAAAAATATTTTCAATATTTATCTGTTCAATAATCTGGCGCGCATGCGTATGCATGTCATGTGAGCCGAAATGACAAATACATGTAAATTTAACAATATTAAAAAAAAAATACAAGGAAAAATCGAAGTCTTGTTACAAACGTGACAGCAAAGAAAGAGCAAGCGTTGTCTATAACTTTGTCGCAATCTGATTGGTTGTTTTCAAGCGCGCGTGATGTTCGCGTCAGCACCGTTGTCTGGACTCTCATTTACCACTCACGTCGACCAATCAGATTGCGAGTTTAGCGGCAATTGTGGTAAAAATGTCCATTTACAATTTACATATAAAACTTTAATTCGCGTCAATTTATCAATATGGGCAAATACAAACATCTGTTAAATTGCTTCTAGGGATTCATATCACTTTGTTGTTAACTCAACTTCCGCTGAAGAGGTTTACATCTTCGCTAATTTTTCATTCTGGATCATATGTGTAGGTTATTCAAACTGCAATTTTTCATTCCGCATCATATGTGTTGGTAAATGCAAAATATTTAAATTTTGCATTCTCTTTGGGTGAAAATACGTCATAACGGAAGACGAAATCGTAAAGGTTATCAAAACAGGAAAAAGAGGTAAATATTAGAGATGACTTACCGTTCTTCTTGCTCGTTCGCTTTCCAATCCATTTTTAATATAGAATTTTAGCAGAAACCATTAGTATGTTTCTGTTGTCCACACTATAATAGTTAATGTATTTTGTTTCCGCGACCACGATTGAACGACATAAAATATTAAAAGCCGATACAAAAAAAAAAAAACTTGGAAAGCACGAAAAGGAAGATTTAAATTAAACTAGCATTTCGCCTTCAATCCATTGCTCGTTTTTTTTTTTTTTTCGCAAATTCAGTTTTTTTAAATGTGGAAGTGCATACAATTCAGATATTTTCTTAAGCATACAACGGATATACTAGTAAAGAAGTATTTTTCGTTTGTCTCACGATGTAGTCACTTCCGATGTTGACCCGACTAAACAAGATGGCGTGGTTTACAGAATTCCCTGTGAATGCGGTAAAGTTTATATCGGCGAGACTGGAAGGCCTATGCAAGACAGAATAAAAGAGCGTGACCGAGACATCCGATTCGCCCGTACCCAGACCTCCGCCGTTTCAAAGCACGCCAACAACACCGGACACCACCCGCTTTGGAATGAAGTAAAGTTTATTGATCGTGATCCTCATTGGTACACACGCAGGGTCAAAGAGGCGATCCACATAAGACTTAACCCTAACAAAATCAACAGGGACAGTGGAATAGAAATTCCAGAAGCATGGATGCCCACGATCAAGAAACACAACAACAGGAGAGCCGTACGACTACGGACCGCCGAGGGAACAATTCGCCGAAACAACGAGGATCAAAAATGCGCCAGTCACAGCTGTTGAAAACCAACCAATCACAGCAGAGCATCGTGCTTCATAAGGTGACGCGTAACCAGTCGACCCCATCGCCTGAAGAAGACTAGCAGTATGCAGTCGAAACGTCGCGATCCACATCGGAAGTGACTACATCGTGAGACAAACGAAAAATACTTCTTCACTAGTGTGTTCACCACGATGAACAACAACAACCCCTTTTACGATATTACCACGGATATATTTTGACAACGTTTCAATTATTTTACGACTTAGAGTAAGGTCAATCATTTAATATAAAAAACAACTATGGAAACTGATGCAGCAAAACACGAAATCAATACCAATCCTGGACAGGATGGGACAATCCGCAACCCACGAAATCGCTCAGTTTATGTTTTAAAAATTCTTTGAACCGAAACATGACACAGTGTTCTATGCCAAGAGAAAGTCAAGATGGTGTAATACAAATGAGGAAAGTCCGGAGTTGGGTCAAATTGTTTTTGTTGTAAAATGCTTGTTTTATATATGCACCATCTTGACACGGCTGCACTTTAAGCGACGTTTAAATATTCCACGGTTAAAATCGATGTTAAACACGTTTTTGTCTAACCTTCATTTAATAATCAAGCCTTTGAATAAAATTCATAAGGTTTCTTTACGTCAGAAATCGTTTTAATAAAATAGAGGACGCCGACAGCAATTAAACTAAGGAGTCAAATCTTACTGCAACTTCTTCTTTTTTCAACACGCGAATCGCCTTTCTCAGGGCACAACTGATGAACGTGACTAAACAAAGCTTCAGTCGATCTTGTTGCAGTGCCGAAATGCTATCCTCAGCCGAAAGCCGCATACAAAAATAACTGGTTGACTGGCGACACTTCAGGGACACCAACAATAGGGACGAAAGCAATTTCAGTCTAATTTCGAAATCCTTGTAATCGCCATAGATCGATTAAAGAGGCCTAAATTTTGACAAGTGATCTGGAAATATTATCTTATCGCCAGACGCGTGCGTATTGAAAATTTTACCAATATAATCATTAAATCTAACTTTCGAGGAACCAATTTTGTGCCGTTAAAAGTTTGCATTCGTACGATGTGGATTGGAGGATACTTGTGACTGACATGCGTCATGAAATTTCCACTGAATTAGTTTTCCGTTCATAACATGCGCAGAAGCTCAGGATCCTAACATAATTTTTATCAGTATAACTCTGTTGTTGTAATAATAATAAAGTCCTAATAATTATTAATGAAATATTAATAACACCAATTATTAATAAGACATTAATAATATCAACGTCGGTCGTAGTCGAAGTCTCTCGACCGGTCATTCCTCTCCTTACTGTCTGTCTGTCCGTCAGTCAGTCAGTCAGTGGCGGAGAGGGGAGCTGGGGAGAGGAGGTCTGGAAGCAGACCGTGCGTACTCATCCCACTTCCTGAACAACACGTCATATTAATTCCACACGTCATCACCCGAACAAGTGTCCAACCCCCGGAGACCATCAGGTCTGCGGTCCAGCCTGCACACCACTACACCACAGAGACAAGTTGAAAAAATGTCTTCAACTTGTTTGTGTTATTGCTTACTGTTGGTGCCAGACTCCTCTCATCCCATTTCAGAAATGTCCAGTGACATAGGGGATCCCAATTCAATCCATAAAATCATAATAATTATTGGTAATAATAAAACTAACCCATTTCAGAAGTATCCAGTGAAATATGAGATGGGAATTCCCTCCACAAAGCCCCAATAATTATTAATGAGATATTAATAATACCAATTATGAATAAAATATTAATAACATCAACGTCGGTTGTAGTCGAAATGATAAAGTAATAATGAAAATTATTCCGGAAAACGTAACGGGCCACACAGAAATCAAACTTGACTTCCATCTATTTTCACGGCGCGAATCGATATTGTCAGAACAAAAGATATGAACGTGACTGCATAAACAAAGCATCGGCCGGCCAGTCCGGAGCTTTTTATTCTCAAACCGAAAGCCGGCTGGCGTTTCCGTCGACATCAGTATGCGTGTCACGAGGTATACGTTTTCGTTTTTGATCACTTTACTCTTTTTCTTTTCGGACTTCGTGTCTCGTCGCCCGATCATTTCATCCAATTCGACCAATGTCACTGCAAGGCTTAGCAGTTAGTACTACAATAATATAGTATCAAACAAATACCCATTCACTGATGAACAAGATATGGACGTCGTCATGACTTAACAGGTTACCATAGTAAAAGTATAACTTGTTAAAGACATCCTTAATTTTATCTGTTAAGTGCTTGTAACTAAAAAAAGCCCGATGATTCCTATTTTTTATTATTGAATTTTAATTAGCATGTTGAGTTAACTTCTTTTTGGGAAGGGGATCGAAAAAACACCTTAACTTTTGGAACATTTAATGTGGCTGGGAATCTCTTTCTAAAAAAAAAAAAAACACCAAAAAACCCAAAACACAGTGTGGGTATAAGTTCATGTCGAGGGTTAACATTTAAATCCATCGAAACCACTTTAGTTCATTTGTGATTTTAATTTATATTTTTGATTTTACAAAATACGCCAAAGAAAAGAAGAAGCCAACTTACTTGACATCGTCTTTTTCCCTTTCTTTTTCAACAGTCGTAAAGAGATGGGATCTACTGAAGTCATTGAAGCAGTCATTATTGCAGTCTTGTACACTATAGCTATGCTCGTAGCCTTGGTTGGAAACTTGTTCCTAATCTACATCGTTTGGAAGAAACCCGAGGTAAGATCACTGACCAGCTTCATGTTCGTCAACATGGCCGTAGCTGATTTATTGCTAACACTGGTAATGATGCCTTGGTCCATTGCTCACCAATACACGAAAGCCAATTGGCTGATTAGAGGAACATTTGGTGATATCACGTGCAGAGGAGTCATATTTACTGCTGAAGTCACAGTGATGGCATCTATCCTTTGCCTAACCTTCATTGCAGTTGATCGGTTTTATGCGGTTTTTTATCCCTTTCGTCGCAGTGTTTGGTTCCGAAAAGCGAAAATCCTTACACCACTTATCTGGGTCTTGTCAATGGCTTTGATGTCCATTATCAGTCCAGTTACTTATCACTTACGTGTCCAAACTTCCGATTGCGTCCTCAACTTTGAAATTTGGCCGGGTGAGCAAGCGGCAGCCACTCGTGGAATTTTCCTCTACATTTTCACCATTACCTATTTAATGCCACTGAGTGCTATAACCATTTTGTACACCAAAATCACACATAAACTATGGTTTCACCAGGCATCTGCGCATGTATTGTTTCCCAAACAGCGTCAGCGTGAAGTCAAAAAGAGAAAAGTGGTTCGGTCGCTCATCATCATCGTCATTGTATTTGCCTTATGTTGGCTTCCCTCACAGGTGTACCGTATCTTCCTGGTGGTAACCATGTGGGAAGTTGAACTACCATATATTGTAATGTCTCTCTGTTTTTGGTGTGGCCACGTTAACAGCGCCATTAACCCATGGCTGTTCATTTTCTTTAACAACAAAATGACTGCTGGTATCGTTAAAAGGGAGACGGCGGTCTAACTCGGAAAACTGATAAATAGATTAGTTTATAGACATGTTATAGTGCAGCGTCAGCAGGGGAGCAAAAACCAAAGATTTGATATCATTTAAGCCATGTAATATTTCTCTGACGAAGAGATAACGCTCGGGACATCACTGGCTTTTATTTACGATGACCAATCTACTCAATTTTGTTTTGTAATTATATCATCTATCTATAATCCCATATAAGCACCTATGGTATTTTGTTTTTCGTATTTTTCAAATTGCCCAAATTAAAGATTAATTTGGATAGATTTTGTACGTTGAAACCGCCTTGGTGAGTTGTGTTCAATTGAGTGTGACAGGTAATTACGCAATTGCTTTGGTTTTTCATTGCTACGCTTTGTGATTGGCTAAAAAATCTCGAGCCACTTTCTCGACCAAGCAGAAGTAAAACCAAAACCAATCGTGACTTGCTCGCACGCGTTTTTCCGCGCTTGGCGCCGCCGACATGAAATTGCTTCGAGCTCTGATTTGTTCATTGGATTACGACTGCTGTGATTATTCAGAGTAATTACTTTGGTTTTGGTTTTACCACACTCAATTGAAAACTGCTCTATTATAATTATTATTGTCCAATTACTCAGAAATTGGATAGTTTCTTTCAGCCAATCAAAACTCAAGAAAACAGTAGAAATGAAATTTGAACCAATCAACGCGCAGCCGTAGAGCAAGTGTTTCGCAAAATGGCGAGCGAGATTTATTTGACGAGCGATTTTTTTTGCGAGGTTTTTGCGGACGAACATCCAGCGGGGAACCGGCAAGAAGATAGCAGGTTTCTCGAGATAGCGGGGACAGATTTGATCTCCATGATGGAAGGAAACCAAAACAAAAACACGAAGAAAAGCACATCAACACGACTCAATGTATTAAAAGAGTGGCGTTTAGCACGCAAAGAACAAAGAACCTTGGAAGACATACCCGTTAGAGAGCTCGACGCTGTACTTTCTAAATTATACGCCGAAGTGAGAAAATATAATTAACAAATAACAGGACTACATGCCTGTCCAATTTGGAAAGAATTGAATTAAAAACAGTTCCTCTGACTGTCAAATTGCACTCGACCTCTATTACCTATACTTATCTTAGGTTATGCCACATTTTAAATGTTCCGCTGAATTGTTGAATTGTTGCTGAATTGTTGAATTGTTGAATTGTCGCTGAATTGCTGCTAAATGTTCCGCTGAATTGTCGACTTGAAAATATTTAAACAGCTTTACAAGAAACAATATTCAGATATTACTCGTTTAAATAACACTACTTGTCGCATTTCTGTGTTTAATTATCGATTGTTCAAACGTATCTCCGCAAACTCATTAATAGAGAATTTAAGATAGAAGACTACGGTTAAAGAGCTACGGTTGGACGTGTCTTTGAGAGCATGCTTGGGGACTGGGTCGACTACGAACACTTTTGGCAGGAACGGTGGCGCTTGGTGACGCTAACAGCAAATTTGATAAACAAACAAACTACTTTTATGAACTGTTAGAAAACGTTTTCGAAAATGTATCACGAACTTAACAGAATGTACATAGTACCGATAAGCAAAAAACGAACTAAAACGAATAATAAGACATTATATATTTTGTGCTCACTTGTTTCTCAGACTTGTACAATAATCGACAGCGCTAGAAGGACAAATCATTCTAATGTTAAATTACTAAATGACTTCGCCAACAAAAAAAAAAAACAACAACGCTACTATACGGGAAAAGTTGGATTTTTGCCGTTCGCGGGAAAAACAAATGTGATGCTTAATTTCTCTATCGAGCTGTGTACGTACCGAGGCGTGGGGAAACCACAGGCTCCATGTAAATGCTCAAAAAATCGACTTTTCCCTTCATAATCATATAAACTATTTTTAATGAGCTTGTTATTAAAAATTAGTAAATCACATGTTTTAACAACAGTTATCAACTCAATGGAGACAACATTTAAAGTGGTACTCCACTCCGACACTGACGCAGCACCACAGTCTTTTTTAGAAACTTCTTTATCCATTCCTAGATTGTTGAGCTATACGGGTTGTTTAAAAAAAACCACAGGAACTGTATCGTAAAGACTTTTGTTCTTGGGCCATCGTAGCTTGACGAGAAATAGAACACAAACCGCGGTGATAAACATATTGAACTTATTCATTTTTGATAAAACTTGACGTTTCGTATGCTACTACATACATTTTCAAAAGTGAAACGGTCACTTTTGAAAATGTATGTAGTAGCATACGAAACGTCAAGTTTTGTCAAAAATGAATAAGTTCAGTATGTTTATCACCGCGATTTGTGTTCTATTTCTCATAAAACACAGGAAGCCCAGCTCAATAGGCTTAAGAGGCTGAGACTCAGCTCAAAACGTTGTTTTGCAAGAACATAAAAGGCTACAGATATAATATTCTAAAATTAATTAATTATTCATAAGGAAAATACAAAAGAAATTAAAAATTAATTAAGGTTTATAATTAACAATAGAAATCAAGAGCGAATAATCTAATTTTTTTAAGCAAGCTTTACTGTATATAATAATGAATAATAATGAATAATAGGAATGCTAATAAGCTTCATCGCTATTGTTCTATTAGAAGTCAAATAAAATATTCGCAGCAGTTGTAAATATCCATACAGTTCTGCTGTCCATATTTAGCTATTACTAATTTCAGTACCGTCAAAAGAAACAATTTGCTAACCGTAAAGGTTGCATTATCGTTGCAAGCTTTACGTATTAGCTAGAGAATTAAATTCTAATCCGTTGCAAGTTCAATATAGTGTTTTATAGATTAAAATTGATAATTTTTTTTATCTGTAATTATATATGTAAATTTTCTGCAAATTTTTTATTTTAGTTTTATTTTACAGGGCTACCCTGTTTAAATATTTGTTGTTGTTATTATTTTAGAAACTTTGATGCGTGGGTAAAAAAAGTGTACAACATTAACAACAATTTATAACAGCATTGTATACTTGCAGTGTTCTGAGGTAAAAAAGTGAAAAATCACTTTTATTAATAACACGTATGTTAAATGTTAGCTAACATAAAATAAAATAGAAACTCAATAAAACCTAAGGCCTGGAATTTTTTATTCTTAAAAGACCCCAGTATAGATTTCAAAGAGCCCCATTCTTTCTTGATATAATAACTTTCCTTGGTCATGGAGTTTAAGGGAATGAAAATTAGACTTGTTTATCTAACGAATGTCTTTAGTTATCAACCGTCACGTGATAACACAATGATGAACACGATTAAAAGGTGGCATTATCAAGCTCTTACTAGGAGTGATAGGAAAAGGAATAAACAATATGAATCTACAGTAATGTGACTTTCTATTCCCCATTTTCGTTGAAAAGTTTTAACCGTTATATTGCTAATACAAGTCACGTGACCCAAACTTGACAAGAAAACGTTGCTATGATGGTAATGCGATTAACAAAATGCTTGCCAAGTTTTATAAAGATTTGACAAAATGTTTCTACTGGAAATAAAAATCCATCAAATTATTTGTTGAGTCAATCCTTAACATGCTTGAGAAGATAAGCTGTCGCGGAACCAGTGAACCATCATGGTTCAGGGGTTTTTTATGGCAACTATTGTAAACGGCAGTAAATACCGGAGACGGGGAATTGACTTCAGTAAACAGACACTGCAGGTAAACTGCGAATTGAAAAAGGTTGACAGGCAGGTGACAGATCGAATTAGACGAAGCCCACTGCTTCCATCTTTTGCAAACCTCCAAGGTAGCAACGCACAGTACCATCCACTATGGAAGCGGGGACGGTTCTTTGAACCAAGCTGGCCAACGGCTGAAGATGTAGAGGAACTGAGGCAAACAAAAAAGCACTAACAAAAAAAAAGCACTAAAAAAAACAGAGACGTACAAAGAAATGGCACTTAGAAACACCTCGTACAAATTTCGTCCCTAAGATTGAGACTAAAAAATAGTCCCTTACTAACAGGGCACAGATGGTCACTAGAGACTGGGCACAGATGGTCCCTTACTGACTGGTCACAGAACGTCCCTTAATGACTGGGCACAGATGGTCCCTTATTGACTGGGCACAGATGGTTCCTCACTGACTGGGCACAGATGGTCCCTCACTGACTGGAGACAGATGATCCCTCGATCACTGACTGGGCACAGATTATATGGAAAAGGTAAAGTCGCACACGGGCCACGATGGCCCACACGGCCGGAGCTTAACCCGGTTTCCGTAGCATGAAGCAACTAGGAATATTGCTACTCCCCCCTGGATGGGATACTAGTCCATCGCAGGGTTACCCCCAGCATTTTGTCGTCGGTACCCATTTATACACCTGGGTGGAGAGAGACAGTGTGGAGTAAAGTTTCTTGTCGAAGAAAACAACACGACGGCAGAGACCAGGCTCGAACCACCGACCTTCAGGTTGAAAGTCCGACGCGCTACCCACTAGACCACCGTGCCGCCCACAAGATTATATGGAAACCAGGCTTAAATACACTACCAAATCCCTTGATACCACACAACGACAAATCTATTTTTTTTCTTTTCTTCGGCTCGATAATTTTGTTCGTTCCTTGTGGCTGACACGCGCGTCATTTTCTATCGATCGCCACGCTCTCCACTATCTTTGAACAAAAGTAGCGATTGCTCCTGAATGTCTGCAATCTCCTAAATAAATAAAAAAGTATCATTATCTTTGCGCGAGCGAAGTGATTGTGACTTAACGTGAATATCAAATGTCTGAAGCAACATACACGGAAGCAACATACACGAAAGAATATCCGTTTGCATTTGTCTCGTTTTTGAAAGGGGCATAAAAGTTCCTCTTCAATACGAAGGATCGATCGAGATCCGTCATATCAACAGAGATCCCGCGGACGCCGATCGATATAGACGACCAGGAGCTCGAACGCCTCGAAGACGCTGGCCTAGCACCGTCCGTGGAACGGACGATTAATGCCAACGGAAACCGATGCTAGGTAGTGCATTGTTTTCAGGAAGAAGAACCTTGCTGAGCCTCTCTGAGGTTCCAGGTGAACAAAACAGAAACGGCTTCTTTAGAAGTCGCCAAATCTAATAAAGTGAATGACCAGTTCAGTCTTAAAGCACTTGGTACCGACTGTATCATCCCAGTTTCCTTTCTGCCGACTCATCTCTCTTTTCCTGTTCATTTTTTCCTTTCACAAACTGTTGAGCCAGCGCGCGCTCGCGCTAACATTTTTATTGCCATGCGTTGTACATATGGTGTCCTGATTGCTGAACGGCTAGATTCCTGTTTTATAGCGGAGCTCTCGCGAAACGAAGGCCCGCTGCGGAGTCCCATATTCATAGAACCTATACCCGTCATTTTTCATGGTCATGGCTAGCGGAAAGTTTCGTGGACGCACGTTCGTAACATGTGTGTCCGTGCGTGCGTCGGGGCGTCGCGCAAGGCTGACTCACGGGCGCGTATGACGTGGCAAAACATGCGCATATGACGCCACACAACATCCGGGATCTTAGCAATTTTGAAACCAAAGCGAGGCTTTTTTTTTGCGCGCGCGGCTACAAGGCCGAATGTCACGTCAGCTGGGAAAACACTTTTGATGTTGTGCTGTATTTAATTAGCGTAGAAAACCGTTTCTTATTTCCCTGCATTTTTTCGAAGTTTGCTACTCAAGACAGCGTGGGCAGCTCATTATTTTAACAGCGATTTGAAAGTCAATTAAGTCTTTAATTACAGTTGACTGCATTTCGTGAAAAGAGTTTTCTTACGCATTGTTTTTTACGTCAACTATTGTTATACAGTCCGAACAATGAAAGACACCAGAACAGGCGCGAGTTTTGAACCTCGGGTTTTCGAGCGTAAAAGTCTACAACTTCTTTTGCTCGAATTTGATCTATATGTTTTTTTTTTACTAGGTCATGCCCATCCAGTCGTCGATTTAATACTAATAATCAGTTTAGATGCAACAAGGTGGCTTTTATTCTAAAAAAAGAAAACAAACAAAGTTATAATATGACTGAATACCTACTATTCATACTGTTTACACAATGGTTAAGTACTGACAATTTCTTCTGGTTGCGTTTTATTGCGCAGCGGCATTTATGGAGCAGTTTTCAATAAGCTAATTCGGAGTTCTAAAAAGCATGTGCGCGCGTCGGGAAAAAACAAGCATTAATCAAAAATACAATAGAATTCAAATTCAACTATTTTAAATAACAAAAGAAGAGAATAATCTCGGGATAAAAACGCATGCCCACTGAACCTATTCTTCAAACTCCGAAATCGCTTATTGAGTGTCGTAAAACTAAAGTAATTACTCTGACCAATCACAGCAGTTGTAAACAATCCAATGAACCAATCAGAGCTCGAAGCAATTATATGTCGGCGGCGCCAAGCGCCGGAAAAACGCGTGCGAGCAAGTCACGATTGGTTTTGGTTTTACTTCTGATTGGTCGAGAAAGTGGCGCGAGATTTTTTAGCCAATCACAAAGCGTAGCAATGCAAAACCAAAGCAATTGTGTAATTACTTTTGACACTCAATTGAAAACTGCTCTATAAGCAGAATGGTATTAGTAGTTAAATTTCCTGCTATGGCACAGCTCTGTTGTTTGGCGTCAGACTACAAACGCCGTGTCAACCACCAAGCCAGGGTTCTTGTGACATTGAGCCATCCTTGTTTCCCTACACCACCTTTCCATGCATTTTTCCATAACTAACATGGAAGGTTTAGTATCCATTGAGTTTGACTTAGTTACTTTTTCCATTCATGGGTTGGGTGGTCGAATAAGTTGATGACTGAAAGTTAAAGCGCTTGTTGGCGCTTTTGACAACTGACATCGCTTTTTAGTAGAATGTAAAGAATGTCAGTGTGTTAATGATTGTCTAAGTGTAATCTGAATTTTAATATTTTTTACCTGTGTCTTACTGTATGTCTCGTTTCACGGCTGTTGTTTACGGCTAGCCTAAATTAGCGGAACATAATACGTATATTAGTAATATTAACTACCATTTATATCAGTAGATGCCTAAAAAGATCATTACCATTATGAAGGTCGTCTAAGAAAAATCCACAGAGTGCAAAAGCAAATTATAGAAAAAAAGTAATGGAGAACACTAAAAACACTTTGGCAGTAAGTACTAAAAAATACCTACTACAAAATGGAGCTTTAGAAGTTGTTTTTACGTAGAATGAACCAGTCCTGCTGGTGCGATCTGCATCATACCCCATGGAAGGACATTCGTCAATACACTTATTGCAAAGACCTAATTTAAAGTGCCAACTAGACGGGCATGTATATGGTTCCCAAGAGCACTGGCCCTTTATCGAAGCTACGTAGAGGTCTGGCGCTCTTTCATGGTCACACTTTACAGAATCCACAATTTCTGCAAGGTAAAAAAACAAACACTAAGGACATCTCAAGAGTGGCTATTATGTGAACATGTGTAAACTTCTCACGAAGACGAGAATTTCACAAGTCGAGTGCAACATGATTTCTTCTTATCTGACAGCTCAGTATAGATAAGATACAAGATATCTAAACCAGGTCTCAGACGTTGTTAGCCGTAAATACAACATTTACGGGATAATTTCGTAAACCTAACGTAACAAACGTGAACCTCGCACCTTTTGCCACAGCGACAATATCCTTTGTCCTTTGTTATTGAGTCAAAATATAATATATACTGGACCTAAAGACGTGGACAGGACTCGGGCCAAATTAGTTTACTAACCAACCAATCAAAGGGTGATAAAATCTTTCACAAAAGTAAAACAACAAGAGGCTCCAAGTAATCTTTAATCAATTGTTATGATTTGTTTTACAGTCGCTTTTCCGGCTTGCAGCCAAGCAGCCTGACTAACAAGCAGTGACGACTGCTATTAAAAACAGAGGTATTGAGGAGAATCTTCGATTAAATTTGAGATAAGTCGATAAGCAGAACTTTCTAAAACTTTCTAGAATCATATCTTAACTTCCTAGGAAAATATTTGTTATCTTCAAAATCTATCCCTTAAAAACGTCCAAACCTGAACTCATGCCGCTCTGCGCGGTAGTCAACGGTAGTAGATGATGATCAACAATGTTTAGTAGACAGCAACGAGAATAACAATCAAGAATGTAATGAGATATAACACATGCGATACAGTCAACTCTCTTTAAGACGGAAACCGTCGGGACCGTCCTCAACTTTCGACTTATTAGTTATTCTGAGGTAATAAAGCTGAACCTGTGAAATGATATATATGGAATAAATCCTGCGGAAATGAAATCAAATGAAGAATGATCCTGGCAGTGTTGAACGCAATTTAAGCAATTGCAAATAGAAGCCTGAAAAAAATTCAGGACTTCAACGGGGTTCGAATCCGTGACCTCGCGATACCGGTGCGATGCTCTACCAACTTAGCTATGAAGCCACTGACGTTGGGAGCAGGTCAATTGTAGGTTCATATGTTCCCGTAAAAGGAGTGAGTGTGAAATGATATATATGAAATAAATCATATATGAACTGCGGAAATGAAATCAAATGAAGAATGATCCTGGCAGTTGTGAACGCAACTTAAGCAATTGCGAATAGAAGCCTGAAAAAAATTCAGGACTTCAACGGGGTTCGAACCCGTGACCTCGCGATACCGGTGCGATGCTCTACCAACTGAGCTGAGCAGGTCAATTGTAGGTTCAATGAATACAAGTCTGTTTTAAGTCTGTTTAAAGTCGTTTACTTAAGCAAAACCTACAAACTGGAACAAACATAATAGTAGAAAAGTGAACTCGTTTTCATTACAATCAATAATTTAATGAACAGTACATGTTGCAAACTAGAATATGTCTATAAAACAGCAATAAATAACGTATTTGCTAGTTCAAGAAAACGATCACGGCTTCTAGTCTATAGGTTAACAGTATTCGAAAACGAAACAACATAATACGAAACAACGTAAGGTTAAGTCCACAGATCGACTTTAATTTTCTATGCTGAGTTTGAAGTTAAAGAATTTAAGAGTAAAACGGATTTAAAACGATGAAAACATCTTAGCGTATATGCATTACACTGGGGAATTAAACAAAGTTAACTACAGAAATTATCTTTTAACACGTAATACACTGGAATTAAAAAAGTTTAAAGATGATGGAACGAGTGAAAATGTAGATATCTGACCCTACACACTATAGCTCGTTCAACGCTTTGCTTTTATCCACGAGATAAAACTGAAAAAACGGCAGGGACCGTCACCAGGTGTCCGTCTTATAGAGATGTCCGTCAAGAGAGAGTTGACTGTATTGACTATTTGGCACATTAGAAAAGTAAACCGAGAATGCCTGTAACAGTAGATTTTTACATTTTTGCTGAATGTATTATATATATATATATATTTATGTCCTCAGCGATGTTAAATGTTCTAAAATTTAAAGTCAAAGACGAAAGTAGTGACAACTTATTTTGGTCACCAAATGTTATATAGATTTATTTGTACAAGGCGATATACATAGATGTAACTTACCAAAAATGTTGAAGTCACAACCAGGCTGGCTGGAACCACCATTTGGATAAAAGTCGACGTGGCCAACATTTTGGTTAATACCGAGGAATCCCGCGTCTGTGTGAATGACGTCAACGTATTTCGCATCAGTCGGGTCCAGTCGAACTGCGGGATCCTTTTTGTAAAAATATAGTCCGGCGGGATCTGTACCTGAATAAATAGAAAAAAGTGGGTAAGTAATTAAACAACTGCTGTTTAAAAAAAATATGTTCTTATAATATATATATAATACATGTATGTTATTTGCATACTTACAGACAAATATGATTCCAAGAAGAGCGCCTTTTTTCCAAAGTTTATAAGAAGGATATCTATATTCGGGTTACTATGACTTTTTTAATGGCTATTTGTCGTAAAACATAATTTACCTCCTATGTAATGCAGACGACTTACTGGAGTAGATGCTGCCCTTTTGTCACGGCAAACAACAAAAAAATATCATTTAAAGGGGGAAACCCTTAACTTGGTTTAGATATGATTGTATCAAGAAAATGGGCTAGAAAGTCTTCAAGTACATTTCTAAACTTACCAGTAATACGACCCAATAGCATCCCACGGTCCCGCAGATTCCTTCCAGCATGTCCTGCAACATGTGCCCCAAGACTGTGCCCAACGATGTAGAATTGATCAGCAGAGATGGAAGAACCAACATTATTGGAAATCAGAAAGCTTATAAGCTCCGCTATCTGGGCACCAACCAGTCGAGCGTTTCCAGCAGCTTGTCCATATAGCCCGTTTGCTCCTTCCGTCCAGTCAACTAATATCACATTGCAGTCTTCTCGGTCAAGAAGCGCATCTACCATTTTTTCACGATAGTATGATACATCTCCTAGATAAAAATGTTTTCAATAGTGTTATTTGGTTGTATCTATTTATGATTTGCTTCAGGGAAGAAAAACGGCAACAATGGGACTTGGTGTGTACGCTGATTTTAAAGTGCACTGGACTTGCAACACGACAGTCCCGCGTCGAAATCCTAGTCTACTCTTTGTAAATGTCAACCGTCTTGGCTTCCTTTCTTCGCATTTGTTTTTTAAGTTTACTTAAATTATTTTGTAATGTTGTTTTCGTTGATTTACGGTGCCCTCCGCGATCCATTATATTTTCTAAACATTGACACTTGCGAATGATCAATATAGATGATCAATTTATCGGACAATGATTAATTTCTTCACGAGTTTTCCTTTAACCATTGCCATTTATACGAATTTTTAAAAATTTATAAACGTAGCTAACATTTCAGATACTTCTGACGGTAACCCAGTTAAGGTTCTGAGCAATCAGTGTCTTGTATAATTTCAAGACAATAGGTATTTTCTTGCCTTGGTAGCCGTGAATGACAATGATCGTTCTTTGTGTGGGGTTAAACCTTGAATTCTCCAACTTTCCTTCGTCGCTGTCATCAATGAGTTGGGGGGCGTCTCTGTTAGATCTTGTATACAGGAAAAACTTCGTCGCAATTTTAGTCGGCTCTTGTGGCAGCATCATCAGCAAATTATTAAATGGTGGATCATTGCTGAAGCAGCCATAGTTCACATAGCAGACACTCGCGGCTTTATAAATAAGAAAATAAAACATTTCATTCAGTGTAGAAAAAGGCTAGTAAATGAACCGACCTCGGAAACAAGTGGGCATCCAAATATATTTTAAAAAATGCGTACTGTAGGAAAGCTTGGTTGCATGGGGTGCTAAGTTGTCCTAAAGAAGATCGAGTGTCTTTTATTGTAAACTTTCGTTCCGTAAAATTTACGTTGAACTGCGAAAAAGGGAAGTTCCTTAGGGTAGGGATGACTTCGAGCTTCGCCTCGAGTTTTTAAACCTGATAAAAAAATTACTGCTCATTTTTTTAAACAATATATAGATGCCTACAAAAACTTGACCTGTGTCAAATTTCACACTTAAAAACCCAAACAAACCCTGAACACGTGAAAAAGTGTCCTTCAAAGCTGCCGAGAGCCTTGGTTTGTTAAAATGAAAGCCACTAAAGGAATTTTTCAGAGACGTTGCACGAATGAGGGTTACACTACTGAATAAAAAAGAATGTTTTTTTTTTAATTTTAATTTTTATTTTTTATTTAAAAAAAATAATGTTATTCTTGATACATTTATATAAAACCTCACTCACCGCTCGAAAAACCAACTACTAGGAAAGAAATGAAAGTAACCATCATTATCAAATGTGTCTCCTTCATGGTTTGGTTAATTGGAATCTGAAATGAAGACGCTGTTGTCAGTGATATTATCAATATTTATCTCAACAGACAGCTGTTGCTGTAATATAATTCATTGTTTACCATTTCAAACATATTATTTGCAGCTTATGTTGAACTGGCATAATTATAATTATATAATTATATTGATGTTTTGTAATTAAGTTTCAAGCTTTTGATAATCCTTTAACTTTAAAGTCCGTTGATTAATAGGAATTTATGTCGAGCAAACCAGATCAAACTGACAAGTGACAACTGAGCCCCAGAAATTATGCGTTTTCAAATAAAGTCAGTCAAAATGTGTCAGTCATGACCGACTGACAACTTAGCACGCAGAAATTCTGCGTCTTCGAATAAATTTAGTCAATATCAGTGTGTAAGTATGACCGACTGACTACTAAGCACGCGGAAATTCTGCTGCGCCTTTAAATTAATTCTGTTAAACTGTGTCAGTATGACCGACTGACTGCTTAGCACGCCTAATTGCTGCGCCTTCAAATAGATTCGGTTAAGGTCGCGGGGGACAGGTTCTGCTCATCAGTATGCATTTATGAAAATAGTATGCATGAAGTGCGATGGCTGATACCGAAAATGCGCGAAATATTCACGAACAGGCTCTGTAATGTTTCTGCATCAATAATTGCACGAGCAAAGCGCTTTCTGGTAAAATACAACGCATTGTTCTTTGTGCATGAAGTGTTGACAATAGCCCGTGGATTAAAATTAGCAAAATTACATGATGAGTGGGCAACCACGAAACAGGCTTGTCGGGATGAAAGCGTAGTTTATTTGTTTCTTTCCTCCATAAACATATATATATATATATATATATATATATATATATATATATATATATATAAGTAAGTTAAAGGATTAAAGAGGACGCATCGATTCTCTGTAACTCTGAGTTTCGCGCCTAAGCGCTCGTCAGACAGAACTTTATTCAACTAAGAACATACCTTCTTATATACAAGTTAGGCGAGTGGCTAATTAATTCGCTAGTTTGCTAATCTGCTCTACGTGTGAAATTATCAACGTGTGAAATAAAGATTCTATAGAGCTATTGTTGGCGGCTTAAGAAATTTGCTAAGTAAAACTTATTCTCGTGGCGGCATTTAGAAATGAGTTCTGTTCTGAAACCGTCTTTATTAAACAAAAGAACATATATATATATATTATATATATATATATAATATATAAAGGCTTAAAGTTCTGCCCAACGCCTAAGGATCTTGATAGGTATAACTTACGTAAGGATATTACTGATTTTATTAGACGTATTAGACTTAAGGAGTACTTTTTTGAGGGGGATAATGTTGAGGGAGATTTTTCGAATGTTCCGGCGTTTAGGAATAAATCAGTATGGTGTCCCGAACGTGGTAGGGAGTTAGCTATAGAGGCATATGCACAAGCTGTAGAGGAGGAGATATTGTCCTCCATTAAAAACGAGGGGGCTACTTATAGTAACTTGTCTACCTCGGAGCGCGAGGCTTTAAAAAATCTTAGAACGTATAATGATATTGTGATTAAGGAAGCAGATAAGGGTTCAGGGGTGGTGGTTATGGATAGGGATAGATACATAAATGAGGCCTTTAGACAACTAGGGGATCATGATGTATATAGGGAAACTCCTGTTGATCTTACTCAGCAAATTTGCAAAATTGTTAATGATAGAATTAGGAAGGTTTTTGAAGATGGCTACATTGATGAGAAGACCCTCGATTATCTTTTGGTCAACAGTAACCCAAGGGCGGGTCGTTTTTACCTATTACCAAAAATACACAAGAAGGGTTGCCCGGGTAGACCTGTTATTTCGGGATGTGGTACATCCACAGAGAAGATTTCAGAATTTGTAGATTATAATATCAAGCATTTGGTTCCCGAAATACCATCTTTCTTAAGGGACACAAAACACTTTTTACAGGTGCTAGGGGATGTAGGGACATTACCAGAAGGGGCGATATTGGTCACAGCGGACGTGGTGGGATTGTATCATCACATTCCCCATGAGGAGGGATTAAGAATTTTAAGGGAGACGTTGACCAAATCTAATGTAAATTCTTCTGTCCCTGAAGATGATTTGGTAGATCTGGCGAGGTTGGTTCTAACTTCAAATAACCTTTCATTCAATGGCAAACACTATTTGTAGATAAGAGGTACTGCTATAGGTACCAAGATGGCGCCTTCGTACGCTAATATTTTCATGGGGGGATTAGAGACCAAATTATTTCAGCAGGCGCCCGTTAAGCCTGTCTTTTGGCGTAGATTTATTGACGATGTTTTTTTCATTTGGACGGAAGGGGAGGAAAGTCTTAAGGAATTTATGGGACTCATGAATACGTTTCATGATACTATTAAATTCACTTTTAGTTGGTCGGATAGTCAGGTTAGCTTCTTGGATGTTAATGTTATGTTAAATAACGGGGCTATCTCTACAGATTTGTATAGTAAACCTACAGATAAACACCAATATTTATTTCATAACTCATGCCACCCTAACTCGTGTAAGAAGGGTATTCCCTTTGGTCAAGCACTCAGGATACGCCGCATTTGTTCTACGGATGCGTTACTTGAAAAACGGGCTAATCAACTTTGCGGGTATTTAATTAAAAGGGGTTATAACGCTGAGTATGTTAGAGGGGAGATAGATCGGGCTAGGAGAGTTCCTAGGGAAGAAACCCTTAGGGATAAGCAGCCAGTAACTAATCAACGGATTCCGTTTGTGGCTACTTTTCATCCGGCGCTTCCCAACATTGCTAAAATTTTGCACAGACTTCAACCAGTTTTGCAGTCCTCTAGACGTTGTCAGGGAGCCATAGGGCAGGTGCCCATGGTGGCGTTTCGCAGGCCCAAGTGCCTTAAGGACATTTTGGTCCACTCGGATCTTAAAACGCTAGAACCTGATAGGGGTTATAGAGGTTGCGGGGATCGACGTTGTAGGATTTGTGACTTCCTGGTCGAGGGCACCGGTTTTAAAAGTAATGTTACTGGGAGGGAATTCGTTATTAATTTTAGGTTAGACTGTAATTCAGATCACGTTGTTTACTTGTCATTTATCATGCGCAAGGTGTGAATTGCAGTACGTAGGATCTACCATTAATAAGTTTAGAACTAGGTTTAATAACCATAAATCTAGACTTAATTCACACAGAAGGTTATCTGCTGATATTAAGTCAAAGGATGATATTGTCTATAAGCATTTCAATCAGTTGGATCATAATGGTTTGGATGATGTTAGAATTCAGCTAATTGATAAATGTACGGTGGAACAACATCTTAGGGAGCGAGAGGCCCAGTGGGCTTACCGGCTTCGGTCTATTTACCCACAGGGTTTGAATAGTGACGACTTCTTTTGTAGTAGGAACCCTAGAAGGGATGTATTTTAGAATTATTTCCGCTATATTGTTGTAACGCGCGCGCTTGATAGTGCGCGTGCAGATTTAACTGTATTGTAACATTAGCGTCTCGCATCATTTAACGCGTATTTAGTAACGGTTTTAACCGCTGTTAATCAGTTGCCCTGATGAAGTCTTTTGTAATAAAGACGAAATATCGGCAAAGTCGAATTTTCCAGTTTGTGATTGTTTTATAAGTTTGTCTGGATTTAATATCACGACAAGGATATTTTTGATGAATTGAAAATTATATATATATATAAAGTGTAGAACTGGATATTCGTAAAACAGTGCTCAATACATTAATGTAGAGCGAAGTATATGTTTATGGAGGAAAGAAACAAATAAACTACGCTTTCATCCCGACAAACCTGTTTCGTGGTTGCCCACTCATCAGGGGATTGAATCCCCTGATGAGTGGGCAACCACGAAACAGGCTTGTCGGGATGAAAGCGTAGCTTATTTGTTTCTTTCCTCCATAAACATATATATATATATATATATATATATATATATATATATATATATATATATATATATATATATTTACAATAACTGTGTGAATTCCCGCGCGCTGATTGGCTCATTTCTATGGTCGATGAGAGTATAGACCATGAAAATGACGTAACAGGTAACGCAACGCGGTGAGTTTTGTCAAACTTTTGGCGCTACGGGTCCTTCAAACAGTGAAAAATGCACTTAAAACTGGAATTCTTCAATGAAAAGAATGCTCCTCGTCAGTTAAATTTAATTTACAATCAGCTAAACTTGCCTGGAATTAAGTGCGAAGCAAAAAGGACAAACAACTTGTCGTAGTTTCACGGGAAAATCCACGGAATCAGTCGCCGGCGCCCGAAAGAACTAAAACTGAGCCGAAAACAAGTTGGAGCAGAGATTCATCTGATTATTCGAAGATATTTCAAATTTGTTAAAGGTTAGCTTTGTAAACTGTGCCTAGTAATTTTATATTTGACTTTGTGTGAGGTTATTGTGCTTTATTTTGCGATTATCGCCGAGTGCGGTTCTCTAAAATTTGCCGAATAACGGCTCTTTGTTTTGCTGTGTTAAAATTTATACTAAAAGATTCTAGCGATGATTTAAGCTGAAGAGAATTTTTGTGTGAGCTATTTTCGTTACATAATTTATTCACATAAAAAGTTAAGGCTTTAATTATTCCCCACGCAAAAACATTTTGCAGCAGTTTGTCAGTGTTAGGTTGTTTATCTTGATTTTCTAAAATGATTCCCGCAAACTCGTTCGCTCGGCGCTCGCAGTTATTCAAGTTTGTTATTGTAAAAAACAAATCGACCGCATTTTTCCATGGTCTATACTCTCATCGACCATAGAAATGACGCCATAAAATGTTCAAAACTTGGCAGTGAAACCACTCGCCTAGCGGCTCGTGGTTCCACTTGAGTTTTGAACATTTAATGACGTCATTTCTATGGTCGATGAGAGTATAGACCATGGAAAAATGCGGTCGATTTGTTAAATATATATATATATATATATATATATATATATATATATATTGCATTCGTATTTGCTCGGGAAGCCTTCGGAAGCGTAAAAACAAGCAATCTTGGGTCCAAGAATTCAGCGCGGATAGAGAATATCTCAAGCATGTTAAGGCATGGCTCGTCCCTTGGTGTAGACCCCCCGCGAAGTAAATTCTTTTTTCCTTTGGAAGTAATGTATTTTAGCCCCAAGAGTCACCAAAAGTATACAACAAACTGGATTTAGCGTCCTTAAATAACCTAAGGTTTGATTATTGTGGTCACGTGTCTGATGACGTCATAATCTGGACAAAAAGGAAGCTTCAACTTGGGGTAAGGATGGTTAACTTTAGCCAAGAGAAAATCATAAGCAATTGTTTGCCTGAATGCATAAATACTATCCCTGCCCGGAATGGACAATTTTTGTATTTTATTAACAAGATATTAAGAGACAAAATATGTCACGTGACCTGTTTTACGAAATAACCCTTTAACTGTAAATCATAGTCAACCATTCCGGTCAGATTCATATAGGGGAGATCAGCATACAAATACATTAACGGTTCAATTTATATCCATTATATGCCATCTCGGCACCCCATTTTCAATTTTCTTTTTGTGTAGGAAAACAATCATAACAGGTCACGTGATGCAAATATGCGACATTTAAAGTAAACAATGGTTCAAGGTTAACAAGTTTTATGCTGCTGCTAAGTTTGCGCCTGTTCAGGTGAATTACTTTAAAGTTATGATCGTTTTCAGGTTTTATGCAATTTAGGTTCTGAGCCATGCCTTAACATGCTTGAGATCATGAGTTGATACTGCAGGGAGGTAAACTAGGTGTATTATAGATTGTCATATCTGACTCAAAATTTTTAAATAGGCTTTCAAACGGAAGATATGATGCTTCAAAAGTTCTAACATGGACAATTTTACTCCTTTAAAAGCTAATAACTTTTAATTAAAGTTGAAATAAAAAAATCGGAGTCAGATATGACACAATAAACGTTTTGACGGGTCATTAAATGGTGAAATCAACTTACTTTGTGTTCTTCTCGAGGAGCAAACTTGGACACAAAACCACGTTTTTAAAAATGATAACTTTAGTGGCTTATAGCACTGCCGCAAAGCGCGATCCCTGAAATGAAAAGACAATCCTTACGCACTTCCATTATTCGCCAATATCTCTGTTAAATTGTAGTGAAATCGGCTTTCAAACGTTCACGATATAGCGTTTTACAAAGTGACACCCCTGCCAAAATTTTGGCTTATGAATTTATTCATGGCCAGGTATCCCCCGCGACCTTAAGATGAATGTCAGTGTGACAGACTAACAACTAAGCACGCAGAAATTTCAAACATCTTATTTGAATTGACAAATGAAAGGGCTATAAGAGTCATCTCTATGAAATAATGTAAGGTTTTTAAACATAAGGATTTTTGACAAACGCAAAAAATAAAAATACAGTACATCACTTTCATAATGTTCAGTCCGAAGAAGAAAGAAAAAAAAAACGAAAAAAAAAAAATGAACGGCCCGAGCGACATTCAAACCGGGGCCTTTCGGCTGTGAGTCCACGCTTTACACCACTCGACCACCGTGACCACTGACTTGAACTAGAATAAATTTTATTACTTAAAAGTAGATAACCATCAAAACGCGTGTCTCAGTTGAAAATTCCTTTTAGATCGATTTTAACGTTGCATTAAAGAATCCAAATGAGAAACATCTTTAAGCTTATTGTTGTTTATATTCGTTTACACCAATTCAGTTATTGTTATCGCTGGATTCACGCTGTTCTTGTTACAAATACGTTCGTAACAAAGCATTACGTCACTAAGTTTACAGCTGATGGAAGGAGTGAGCGAGTGACTCATTTGCATATCAGTCGCCGTTACCGATAACCCGTTCATTACGCATGCGCGTATATTCACGGGTTAAAAATGGGCTATTTTTTCTAAAGTTTATCGCTTCTCAGTTGGAAAACTCGCTAAAACTCTAATTATGGTTTTTTAACTCTTCGAAAATTCACTTGATATTTTCCCCTTAGTGTTCTGTAAGCATTTCATTTACGACAATGACATAACATGACATAATAATGACATAACTCCTTTAAAACTACGATAAGACTCTTCAACATTTTTTTAGGAAACATCTATAGCTCACCTTGGCTTACAATACCAATCTCTAGGATTCCCACTATGTTCACTTGATAAATTTGCATTAAACGTATATTCATGTTTTCAAAAAATAAAAAGAATACGTTAAATGATTTGTAAAAAAACATTTTAAACTTTAAAATACCGACGACGTTTCGATGCTACTTTATGTCGTTATCAAGTCAAAAAAGGTAAAATTGAAACATGAATATTATATGAGGTAAGACAATACAGGAATATTTTGTGGTCCTATGGGTATAATACAAAGGTAAAAGATAAAACTACTTATACAATTCGAAACGTCGTCGGTTTTTTTAAAACGTTTTTTTTTTAAATCTTTTAGCGTTTAATTTTATGATAAAATCGTTTTCCAAATCTCTCATTTTACAAAAGAATACGGCTGTTAATATACAGCTGTTTAGATGCAGCTGAATTGTTACAGCGTATGCATGTAATTTCTCTCTCTTAAAATATCGCACATCCTTCGATTACAAACTTTTGTACCGGTTAAATACCTTGCTGTTCTTTTTTTCAGGTGTAAAATAAACTCTATTAACACAGAGTTAATTCTCTGATTCCATGTTTGATTCATCAGTGCTACGTGGTCAACATCTTTTTGTACCCTTCACATTCTCATTGCCACGAATTACCACCTTATTACCCAGGATCTGCTCCCGTAGGGCCTCGTGGCTCAAGCGGTTGAGCGATTTAATTTTAGATTTAATATGGAGGTCGTGGGTTCGAATATAATCCCACTGAGGTCAAAGATTTTTTCTTTCCGTCGTGTGGTCCCTCATTTCCTTACTAGGGCTAATTTATGGGTTGACTTTAGCACTATAATTTACACACAGAGTTAATTCTCTGATTCACCAGTGCTACGTGGCTCAACATTTTGTTGTCCACTTTGCTTGTCGTGTCCTTGTCCGTCATCTAGAGGAAGTGGGCAGTAGTGTTTCTGATTTATTTGAGGACAGAGAAATAATAAAAAATAAAAAAATGTTCAAAGTTTCATGAAATGTAAAAATGTTCAAAGTTTCATCAAAAGCACGCTTCTTCCGCGAACAAGTACGGCAAAATGGCCTCACCCCTTGGTGCCTTGAAAGTTAGTCACTGAAGTTTGTAATTGCTATGAAAATAAAAAGATGAAGCAAGAGATTGAGTGTTGCAGCTGTGTAATCTTTGGACACTGTTTGGTCAGGGTCGATAATCACACGTGTGAACGTTAGAAAATTGAAAGTAAAATTTCTCAGCCTTGCTGAATAAACAAATAATACAAGCGGCTCGTGATATTTGGTAACGATTTTGAAATATTACTTTGAATTATATTTCGAAATATATAGAAACCATAATTACCTATGCTAATTTGATATGTGACTACTTCATAATGTCTTGTAAAATATAAAACCCACCTTTTAGTTATTCCCTTTAGCACCACGAGAAACAAACCGCTTAGTCCTATCTCGTACACGGTAACTGATATCTGACTTATTAACATTATCTCATAGATAACTGATACTTGACTGATTAACATTACAACATCAGCTTTCCCAGTCTGAATGCCATGGTAACTGTCAATCATGTTTTGATTTTTGAAATCTTTGACTCCAGAGCACGTTTCCAAATATGGTGCAGGTCTAAAAGGCCCTATTTACACCATAGATTCGCTTTCAATGAGTATTTGCCAGCTCTATCCATTCATTGTTTTAAGTTTTTTCGATCTGTTCGTACAGGAACCTTTTACTTTTTACATGAATATTATATATATGAAGTATATATATTTTTACATGAATATATATGAAGTAAAACAATACAGAAATATTTGGTGGTCCTATCGGTATAAGACAAAGGTAAAAGATAAAACTACTTATACAATTCGAAACGTCGTCAGTTTTTTAAAGTTTAATTTTTTTAGCGTTTAATTTTATGATAACATCGTTTTCCAAATCTCTCCTTTTACAAAAGAATATGGCTGTTAATATACAGCTGTTTGGATACAGCTGTGTTGTTACAACGTATACATGTAATTTCTCTCTTTTGAAATATCACACATCCTTCGATTGCAAACTTTCGTACCGGTTAAATACCTCGTCGTTCTTTTTTTTTCAGGTGCAAATGAACAAGTAATTCTTCAGTGATTGCGTGCGGACTAGGGAAAGTTTCAATAACCTAAACCAAAATTTCAGTTCTATTCTTTTTTTTTTTCTGTTCGAATGGCTTTCATATCTCGTACTGGAGGAAATAGCTGCGATAATTTTAATTTATAAATAATATAACAACTATTAACTAATTTCCGAATTTCTACACTATTTCTCGTATACTGGGAAATAAAATATCCAGCATGCAGTCAGCTGAACCAGAGAAAAATGTATTTTTATCATGAAATACTAATTTTCAACTTTACTAATTATTGTTAGAATTTCGACTCCCCTAACATCGACAGACAAGGAGTAAAATCAGTCAGTTGTCCACTTTGCTTGTCGTAACTAGTGTCCTTGTCCGTCATCTAGAGGAAGTGGGCAGTAGTGTTTCTAATTTTGAGGACAAAGAAATCATAAAAAATGGAAAAATGTTCAAAGTTTCATCAAAATCACGCTTCTTCAGCAAACAAGTACGGCAAAATGGCCTCACGCCTTGGTGCCTTGAAAGTTAGTCACCGAAGTTTGTAATTACTATTAAAATAAAAAGATGAAGCAAGAGATTGAGTGTTGTAGTTGTGTAATCTTTGAACACTGTTTGGTCACGCTCGATGATCACACACGTGAACGTTAGGGTTAGGGTTAGGGGTTAGGGTTTAAAAAAAATAGAAATTAAAAGTGAAATTTTTCAGCTTTGTAGAATAATCAAATAATACAAGCGGCTCGTGATATTTGGTAATAATTTTGAAATATTACTTTGAATTATATTTTGAAATATATAGAAACCATTGAATATTACCAATACTAATTTGATATGTGACTATTTCATCACGTCTTGTAAAATATAAAACCCACCTTTTTGTCCTTCCCTTTATCACCACGAAAAACAAACCGCTTAGTCCTATCTCATACACGGTAACTGATATCTGACTTATTAACATTATCTCATAGATAAACTGATACTTGACTGATTAACATTACAACATCAGCTGTCCAAATCTGAATGACATTGTAACCGTCGGTCATGTTTTGAATTTTGAGATCTTTCAATCAATCAATCAATCAATCAATCATCTTTATTTATTCACGTAATCTCATTCATAAAAAATGCTCTTCCAGAGAGCCGTGCAAAAATCATGTAATAAAAAATAAAAATGGTCATTAAAACTATACTAAATTACAAATATGATATAAACGATTTCAGGCTTGTCTGCCTTTTAATAGCATTTGATAGACTATTCCAGAGAACTGCCCCTCTATAGAGGAAGCTATTTTTTCCAGCCTCAGTATACGGTCTTGGTACACATAAATTATATGTTGAGTTTCTTAGATTGTAAGAATACGTAGAGTTTGTACTATTAAAAATTTGAGACAAATGATCAGGTACATTTCGATTTTTCAATTTATACATTATTGTGGCTAGTTGTCTTGTCCTTCGTGTTTCAAGATTATCCCACCCAGTGGGATAATCCATAGCCCATAGCACGTTTCCAAATATGGTGCAAGTCTAAAAGGCCCTATTTACACCATAGATTCACTTTCAATGATCTACCCATTCATTGTTTTAATTTTGTTTTCGATCTGTTCGCACAGGAACCTTTACAAATGGCGTTTTACCTGGATTTAGACCTGAAAAATGTCAATGGAATTCGGCCCCTGGTTATAGAAGTTTCTGATAGAAGCGAAGGTTTGTGAGATTATTCGTCAAAAGACATGGCACGGAACAGGTGGAAGATGATTCCAGCAAGAAATGGATGCTCAACAAATGTAAGGCGAATAGACGTGGGCCAA
>JAJGOT010000385.1:55000-257500 GCA_022457155.1 Cladopsammia gracilis
CTTTCAATGAGTATTTTCTAGATCTATCCATTCATTGTTTTTAGTTTTTTCGATCTGTTCGTACAGGAACCTTTACAAATGGCGTTTTACCTGGATTGAGACTTGAAAAATGTCAATGAAATTCGTCCCCTGGTTATGGAAGTTTCTGATAGAAGCGAAGGTTTGTGAGATTATTCGTCAAAAGACATGGCACGGAACAGGTGGAAGACGATTCCAGCAATTAACAAATGATATGATACAAAAGCAAGGCTGATTAAACGGTACGGAAATTGTATTTGAATCAAATACAATACAATTTAATCAGCCTTGCTTTTGTATCAAACTGTTTCATTTTTATGTTGATTACATGTAGATCCTTTACTACAAGGTCGGTGCTTTTTATTTTTGTTACGGTGGTCCTTGCAAACACAGTTACGTTTTCAGCAACAAATGGATGCTCAACAAATGTAAGGCGAATAGACGTGGGCCAATTAAAGTTTGATTTTGAAATCGACAGTGATTTTGAAATCGACACCCCAGTTGGGGTGTTCTTTGACAAGCTGTTTATAAGTAGCAGAATAGTTATCAATTATTGGACGAGGTTGAGCAAAATACATGTATGATGATTTGTCAGTTAACTGCGAGCGGATCAATTATAAGTGATCTGCGAGACACCGAAAAATCACGAAATTTTGCAATGGCCGAGTTCAATCATTGTTTTATCATTCGATCACTGAGTTTGTTTTTCAATTTAATATTTTTCATAACTGCTAAAAAAAAACAGAGCAGAAATCGGACTGCCATTGTAGAGGACAGGAGAAGAACAATTATTCGCAGCAAAATTATTCGTAGGCAGTTATTCGCAGGTTACGTGGTAGGTATCTGTACTTCTCAGTGTTAGAATCTTGGATTTTTATGTCATTTTCAGGAGGGATAGGCATAGAAGAATTTGACTCCAAAAAGACCTTTGTTTACATTTTAGCCACCGTTTTAAATGTATATTTTTTTTGTTGGTTAAACATTAGCTCTTAAGGTCGTTCCCGCGAATATCTTCTAACATTGATTTGTTTTTATACATAAAACATTTTCTGCAGCTAGGTAATGAGTTACTCGTGTCAGAAATGCCAAACATATGGGTGTTCACAGACTTTGCTTCCGAGATAAGACGTCTGAAAGGCGACCCTAATTTTGAAAAATTGATCTTCCTTACTGGATATGGCCCCAATGCTTGTTAGTTTCAAAACATTGCAAATGAATCAAATCTCTAAAATGCATCTTTCTCTGCCAAATTTTATACGAGTAGGTCTGTTAACCCCGTAAGGTTTTTCTCGGATATTTTCAAGACCATTTAAGTTTAGCACATGCCGTTTTTAGTAGCTGTTCAGTTTATCCTTAAATAAATCAAAATTCAGTAAATAGCAGTAGATGAAAATTCAGTAAATCAGTACATCAAACTTTAGTAAATCAGTAAATCAAAGTTCAAAATTCAGTATATCAAAATTAAAAATTCAAAATTCAAAATTCAATGCAGTAAATCAAAATTCAGACCATCACTGGAGGGATTATAAGCGAGCAAGAAATGTAGTCAATGCATGCATTAAAGCAGCAAAAGCAAACTATTTTAATGATGGCATTAAGAATAATAGTGGTAATATGAAGAAAACATGAAAAATTATAAATAACTCCTTAGGCCGGAAATCAAACACAACAGTTATAAATGAACTATCTTTTGCGGGAAAGACATTTACTGAGAAACAAGAAATGGCTGATCAAATGAACTCGTATTTTTGTTCTCTTGGACTAAAATTGGCATCTGAAATTCCAGAAACAAATTCTGTTCCAGAAGATTTCATCGAAGGAAAAATGTCATTTTCGAATTTACTCCTGTAACTGAAGAAATTGTACGTAAAGTTTTGTCGGGGTTAAATATTTCAAAAAGCATTTGGCAAAATATCTAGCAAACTTTTGAAATTAGCTAGCCCTTACACCTCGGAATCTATCTGCGAAATTCTAAACCAAATGTTCGAAACTGGCATTTTTCCTGACGATTGGAAAAAAGCTAAAGTACTTCCTATCTATAAGTCGGACAAAAGAAATTTGCCCGAGAATTATAGACCTATTTCTATTCTTCCTGCAATTTCCAAAGTTGCAGAGAGATTAATTCACACACAACTCACGGCTTTTTTAAAGCAATATAAACTTTTAATAGACTCTCAATCTGGCTTCCGCTCTGCGTATTCAACATGCACAGCTCTACTTTTCGCTACAGATGTTTGGCTTAAAAGTATGGACAATGGCTTTTAATTTAAATGGAAATGTATTTGTTGACCTAAAAAGCCTTTGATACCGTAGACCATGATATTTTATTGCGAAAATTAAGTTGTTACGGTGTTAAGGGTGGAGCTTTGCGTTTATTTACATCATACAGCTGTACCTAAATCACAGGAGCCAGAAGTGTTATGTGAACGGCGTTTTATCTAGTGAATAACAGGTTACCTGCGGTATACCCCAAGGGTCAATACTAGGTCCCTTGTTGTTCATAGTCTATATTAATGATTTTCCAAGATGTTTGAATCACTCGATACCTGGGATGTTTGTTGATGATACATATATAACAGCGGCAAGTAGCATCCAGGATGTCGAGGAAATTTTAGATAAAGACTTAGCTGCTGTAAATATTGGTTGAGAACAAATATGCTAAGTTGTAATTCTAAAAAAACAGGGTTGAGAACAAATATACTAAGTTGTAATTCTAAAAAAACAGTTACATGACAATAGGATCCAGACAAAACCTAGCAAAAGCAAATAGTATGGACTTACTCATGAACAACGAAGCAATAGAGCAAAAAGAATGCACTAAACTCCTAGGAGTATACATTGATGAATCCATACTTTGGGATGATCATATCAAACATGTAACTTCAAAAGTATCCAATGGTTTGCGTATGTTATATAAAACAAGTAGCCCGATGGGCTTCGAAACTGGCTCGTTTGGTCTACATTTGGTCTACGTTTGGCTCGTTTGGTTTACATTTCACAGGCGTACATTTTATACTACAACTACACTAGTACACAAGTTACTTGCTACAAATCTTACATTACAAACATTACTTAAAACACTACTTACAGTTCATTTAACATCTCAGAACAACACTAGTACTATTTAGTAATACATAATACTTTACCCTATTTACATAAAATATTTTCCACATACGAGTAACATGTCCGACTGGGTGCCCTTGCTTCGGTTCTCAGTATCTACGTGACCTTTGTTTCATTTAAAATTGCAGTTTTAATTATTTCTCTGGAGGCGCGCGGGAGGGGCAGTATTTAAAAGTGGCCCATTTCTTCTTAAAAGAAGTTATATTATTGTTGTCAAGAGCTATTTGTTTTTCAGTTTCCATGAAGTTCATAGTAGATTGTATGGATACCTGTAGCTTAGGGAGGGCGTTTCTTAGTCTACAAGTGTATATGTAGTGTCTAGCAATGAGAAGAATGTAATGAAGCAGTAAGTTTGATATACTATCAATAACGCCAAGGCAAAGGGCAGGAGAGAAGGAGATTACTTTCGTCATAGTACGATTTTGGGAAATCCAATTGAAAGCGCTTTTCCAGAAAATCTGGGTATATGTGCAGTTCCAAAACAAATGGATAAGAGTTTCGGTGCAATCTCCACACAGAGAACAAGAGTCTATCTCTTTTAGGCCTATTTTACGAAGAATTAAAGTCGTTTGTAGCTATTCGTCTGTGTAAAAATTTAAACTGAAAAACTCTTAGTTTTGTTTCTGTTGTACATAAAAAGGGTAAACGATAGGTGTGTTCCCAATTTACCTCCACATTTCCAGTTATATCGTCTTCAGAATCGAAAGCCATATCTGATCCATGGTTTTGCCTTTAGTGCAAAATTGAACACTACATCTTGTTAAAATAGTTGTTATTCATTTTCATGGGATATTTCCAACTTCTTTCATTTCATTTTATGAAATTATTTAAGCCTGAATGATTTGAGGACGTTCACAGTACTGTGTGAAAGTACAACTTATAAACTTGTTAACCGATAACGTATTACAAAGAAGCCTGATGAAATGATATAACTTTGTTGTTGTTGTTCCAAATTTTTATCTGAACTATCTATAATTGTTGGTAAAACATCCAGGTGCTAGCTCAATTAATTGAAAGAAACAGTGCTTTACGTATAAACAAAAACTTGTCTTTCACAACATAAATATAACCTGGAAGACATTGAGCTATAAAAGCTTATTTATTAACATTATAACCTGGTCCGATAAAAAGTGTCTATGTATACACATATTTAATACATCACTAACACAAACTAGTTACAAAGCGGCATTCTAGCTTAGCACCCAACAATTCTTTACTGTGCTATGGCCCTGCGTTCAAATGCTTATAGTACTTTTAACACTCGGACGTACACGCAAACTTATACGCCAACCGTGGTACAAGCGGGGGTGGGGGTCGGAAATATTTTACATCTAATAGATAGCCCGCGATGTACTCTACAAGATAAAGTAAATATTATGGGTTGGGGCGCCGTTGGGGGTCCGTGACGTCATCCAAAATGGCCGACAAGGTGGCCGCCATCTTGGATTTTACTAAAAACTCAAATTTATTGTCTGCTAGAGTTGTAAAATAACATACAATCAAACATTTTGATGCTTTTGGTAGCATTTTATATGTTTTTCCGTGGAAAAAGGGTGAAAAACACGCTTTTTTCTTCAAAAATGGGTGATATTTTGTGATATCCGGAATAATCAAGGTCAAGCCGAATGTTGAGGGTGACTGAGATCTTGATTATTCCGGTTATTACAAAACACAGAATCTAAGACTTGTAACGAAAGATTCTAACACTTGTGCTTATTCCTTTATGTCGCTCGGCTATTAAATGTTTTTCTCATTAAGGTATTCGTGGAACTGTTCCTTCGCAACTTTTGTCGATCTTTTTGTGTTTTCCGAGTCTTTATTGTCCAGCAGTTCCTCAATTTCTTGCTCGGTTGAAGAAGCGAAACGACGAGCTATGTTTTTACTTGGCTGTGTGGAAAGCTGCCACTACCACCCGTGAACTTGACATTGCTCTTGGAAATCATGCATTGCGCTTTTAGCTAATGAGAAGACAGATAGTGACAACAATGAATAATAATTAACAACTATTCACCGAACTGGAGGTGAGGAGGTGGAGGTGGATATTTACCTCGGTAAATATCCACCACTACCCACCTACACTGAGGTGAATAGTTGTTTTAGTATATACTGAAACAGTGAGATAATATAAAGAAAATGGTGCTTTTTAACTCGTTTATTCCTGTCAATGATTACAATTTTCGCGCGCAAATTGCTGGGAGGTGAATAGCACTTGCTATTCCGAGTTTCAGTAGCCAATCAGAGCACGCCAACAATGCTATCCACTGTTTCAGTATATACTAATGAAAGTTATTTCGTCTGCTCAATGTGATAAATGTAAAGATGGACAGAAACTGTTCGTGGAAACAGCTTAGCCGCGCGACATACTACTACTACTACTACTACTACTACTAATAATAATAATAATAATTTAATTCTTATATTGCGCGCTTTCCATGAAATGATCAAGCGCGCATTACATGATTTCTATCTTCAATTTCGATGACAACATGGTAGAGTTTTGTTTTACAACAACCTGTAAATGACCCATGATTGGTGAACGCATTTATTGCGAAGGAGGACAGGATTGAGTGATAAGGCCTAAGACGTTTGCGTCGGAGTCTAGCCCGCAGGGGCACGTGTGTCGTTGCACCTGGCGATCGCTCTGAGAACATAACTCATTGGAAATTAAATCGTCGGTTTTTTTCTAGACACGCGTTTTGTGTTGCCCTAGTTTTGAGCAAAATCCAACATAAGATTCTTTTCTGAATACAGATACTACGAATTACAAATGCAATATTTACGTTGATTAAAGCCCTTAAAACTGGCTATGTGTGCGCCTTCACCTTGTCTTTGAAAAACACAGGTTGTTTGTATAAATTAAGAAGAGGAAGAAAGACCGTTTGTCTACTGTACTGATACCTTATATTTAGATGAAAAGTTTACCAGAGTTTTTCATTTTAATAGAGAAATCCAAACCCAACTGTTTAGTAGAAGTAGATAATTTCCAAAAGCTTGGAAATTGTGTTGCTGTTTGCTTTCTTCGATATTTAGCGCCCACAAGCATTATTAAATAGTCTACTGAAAGCACAAGGGAGGTGCCTTATGGCGCTGTGATGGACGCACGTGATAAAAGCGCGAAGGATAAATTTCTATTTATCCCGCCATTCTTTTAATTACAGGCAGACGTATATATATGACGGCTCTGTTAAGCTGACGTTCATTTTAACTCATCATCATCATTTATTTCAATAATTTAAATTTAACAAATTAGAGAAATATACAACCCGTTCGTGGGAGTAAAGCGCGGGACGATCCTGGCCTGAGGACATCTGCGTTGGAGGCAACCCTAAGGCGCGACCACGACTCAGACATCTGCGTTGGAGGCAACCCTAAGGCGCGACCACGACTAAATGCCAATTGTATCGAGTACTATTCTGCGCTGTTTTGCTCACCCACCTGGCGAGGTATACAAGGCTTACCAAACCTAATAAGTATCAGATGACAATAAAATTTAGTAATTTGGCGTTTTGTGAAAGTGAAGAATGAAGATAAGAACAAACAGTACGAGCCCTAAGGAGTTTGCGTTGGAGGCAACCATGGGGTGCGACGACGAGTAAATGCGTATTATATTGGTCTTTTAATGGAAAGTTGAAGATCGATAACATTTTAATCACCAGAACATGAGTATTCATATCGTTTCCGTTAAGTGTCTGTAAGTGTTGCAATATCCGTAAATGTTTCCCTATTTTCGACAAGTTATTTACTCATTTTATTCATCTGTTACATACCCTCCTATTGTAAAACAATAAAAATGCAAACAATGAAACGTTTCCTACGTTTATAAATTCTATACTTAAAGGTTAAGGGAAATTTGTTTTGGTGTTTAAAAATGTATGCAGTAAGATTTATATAACATGGGACATTTTAAAAACTTAAAGGTTGATTGTAACTTGTTCCTCTTGCTTAGACTGTTTATGTGTTAATGATCAAATGATACTTTCTCCTGGTATGATGTTGGTACACAGCAGGTTGTGTTTCTAGGAAGCTAATGGTCCTACTGAAATAGAACATGTTTATCCTAAAACTATAATAACTATTTCCGGAGATTGCTATTTTGTATAAAGGTGTCTTGTCTCTTATCAAGATCATACTAGTTGATATTTCATAGAAATTCTAGCTTAACCGAATTTCACTGAGCGACTCTTGTTGATAAAAACATTTACGGTATTGAATCATTTACCTTATTTTTACTAATTTTCGCCCGTACTTAATTTCGCGAACATTTGGGAGCTGTATTTCGCGAGTATTAATTTTCGCGATTCCAGGAAAAAAGTGAACAAAAATGTATTTAATTTCTCGATTTTGCCATTTCTTTAATCTAAAAGAATGCTCGCAAAATAGCTATATAGAAAAAAATTAAATCTTAAATGTTACTAGTAACAATTAAGAATAAAAATTAGCGATAATAGTTTAGAATGACGTTTCGATGACTCACTCACAAGACTTTAGTTACACGAATTTGAAAATGATGAGTGAGTCATCGAAACGTCATCTTAAACTATTTTCGCTAATTTTTATTCTTAAATGTTACTAGCTTCTGAAAATTAAATCCAAATGCCCAATTAAATCTAACTACAAGGAGCCTACAAATGGATCATTTTGATGACTGTATCAAAGAGGCTTTGGCTGACCTACAGGCGGCTGAAGATAGCAGTGAATCGGAGGAAGAGTGCTAGACGAAATCAACACCAGAAAGGAATGATTCTTAACAATTTTAAGGACAGAAGTGACAGTTTTAATTCAGGACAATTATCAACAAGTCTGTGACTCACAACCTTAGTTTATAATTTATGTATTATTTTCTTGTATAATATGGTATTATAAATTTCGCGATTTTAATTTTCGCGCTCTTTTTTTTTTTTTCGCGAGTATTAATTTTCGCGATTTTTTCCAAAATGCGGATATCACGAAATTTAGTACGCCCGATGTTTTATAAGAATAAGATACACAGCCAATCGGGTGTGTTGAAGAAGCTCGACACCTTTGGTTTTTCTGGGTTGTGTAAAGAATTTCAAATGTAATTTTCACTCTTATCTTTCCTACAAATGTGTAAACTTTTACGATGAATCTTTACCGTGTAATTTTTATATTTCTCTTATAGTTTTGTTTTGGCTGAGCGTTTCCGAAACGTTAGTGAAAATTGAAAGAGAAGTCATTTTCGACACTAACAAACATATCGAAGGAAAATATGTTGGTGATTTGGTTCGGCCAATCATGGCGAGGTTTACGTTGCCAGTACGTTACTGTTTGCTCCAAATTTAATACTGATTTAATCCAACTCTCAGTCCAAACAAAAGCTACGTGACAAAATTTCTGAGCAGATTTTGAGTAGACACTGAGCTGTAAAGTTGGCAGTCCAAGTACATTGCGGAGAATAGAAGGCAGTCAACCAGAGAAGGCCAGTTTATTGGTTTTATGTAATGGAACCAGCCAATCCCCCGAAAAGTTCTTTTACACTATTTAAATACGAAAGTTAACCGACATGTAGACATTTGGTTTTCAAAAAAAAAAAAAAAAAACATAATAGTCTCTTCACTTGTTTATACCTTGACTACTATTCCGTCTTGTTTTGCTCGACCGACTGGCGAGGTTGCAAGGTTTACCAAAACTTATCGCAACTTGCTTTTTTACAAAACAAATCAATTGGCGATAATCAAATCACACTACACATCAATACCAAAGTGGGCATTATTTCAAATCGTCTTCGTTTACCAGGGTGCATAATGGACTTTACACAAACTTTCCTAGTGGAGTACCAGATGACAATATAATTTCGTAGTGTGGACTTTGTGAAAATGAAGAATGAAGATGAGAATAAACTCAAAGCACATATCATGCAAAGTTCGGAATTTGAACACGGGTCATATTGGTGGGAGGCGGGGGCTTAGCTTGGGTATCTTCACAATAGTGCAAAATTCTGTATTCTCCGCCTTCAACGTAACACATCCGGCATTGTACGGGATAAGCCCTAAAGGACTTTGCGTTGGAGGCTACCCTTAAGCGCAACGACGTGGCCAAATGGCAATTATATTGAATACTATTATTTTCTGTTTTGCTCGTCCGCTTGGCGAGGTATACGTGGCTTACCAAATCTAATTAGTACCTGACAAAAATCTCAAATCGCTCGAATCTACAGTTAATGCAGAAATTTCTCGGGTTTATAATTGGTTAATCGCAAATAAATTATCACTAAATATAAAGAAATCTAACTTTGTCATTTTTAGACCAAGACAAAAAAAGTTAAATCACCAAGTCAACCTGAAAGTGTTTGACCATCATAACAACTCGTTCATTTCTTTAGAATGCAAAAATTATGTCAAATATCTAGGTGTGCTTATTGATGAAAATCTTTCTTGGAAATACCATATCGCTCACATCGCTTCAAAAATAAGTAAAACAATCGGCATCATTGCCAGCCTGAGACACTTTGTACCCCTGAATACTTTACACCACATATACATATCTCTTATTCAGCCCTACTTATTGTATGGCATAGTCGCTTGGGGCCAAGCTGCTAAAACTTACAAAAACAAAATTCTCATTCTTCAAAAACGCGCCCTCCGCCTCATGTTCTTTGGTGACTACAATTCTCATGCAGTACCTTATTTTGCCTCCTCTGGCTTTCTTCCCTTAGATTTACTGTACTTTAAATCCGTTGCTATTCTAATGCATGATATATCTAACAGTTTAACACCTACTAACATATCTAACTTATTTGCTTCCCAATCTAATATTCATTCATATAATACAAGATCATCTTCAAGAGGTGACTATTATGTTAAACACTCAAGGTTAGATAAACAAATTAAGTCTTTTTCAAGATATGGTGTAAAAGTCTGGAATAGCTTACCGTGTGAAATGCGTCAAATGTCCAAAAATAACTTTAAAATTAATGTCCACGACACTTTACTCCGAATACTTTCAGAAGAAAATGATTATATTGATTTACCCGACTTAATAACAAAAATTTCCTGAAAACTTGGCCTTCTTATATTTGCAATGTTCATGATTGTAAACTTAATTAAATTGAATTTATTTATATTTATTTGTTTATTTATTTAACTACTGTTTTTCTCTAGTCTTTTTTGTGTTCTGTCTGTATATGTATTACATACGTGTAACCACTGCCCGCCTCGACTAGCTAATCTGCTAACTGCGGGCAGTGGATATTGCTTTATGTAAAATTTGTGATTATTAATAAACAGTTGAAACAGTTGAAACAGTTGAAACAGTTGAAACAGATGGCAACAAAACTTAGTAATTTTTGTGAAACTATCGAAGAATGAAGATGAGAATAAACTCCAAGCACATATCATGCAAAGTTCGGAATTTGAATACGAGTCATACTGGTGGGAGGCGGGGGCTCAGCTTGGGTATCTTCACAATAGTGTAAAATTCTGTATTCTCCGCCTTCAACACCTCTTGCACATCTTGCTCGGGGTGAGCTGTGCAGGACATATGCGTTGGAGGCTACCCTAAGGCGCAACGACATGACTAAATGCCAATTATACTGAATACCATACTGTCCTGTTTTGCTCGCCCGCCTGGCGAGGTATACAGTGCTAATACAAAATCTAATTACTGCCATCTTAGTACCACACGGGCCATATTGGGGGAGGCGAGGGCTTAGCTTGTGTATCCTCACAATAGTGTATTATTCTGCATTCTGACCACCTTCAACACATCCGACATTGCACGGGATAAGCCCTAAAGGACTTTTGCGTTGGAAACTACCCTTAAGCGCAACGACGTGGTCAAATGCCAATTATATTGAATACTATTCTGTTCTGTTTTGCTCGTCCGCTTGGCGAGGTATACGAGGTTTACAAAATCTAATTAGTACCAGATGACAACAAAATTTAGTAATTTTTGCGAAACTGATGAAGAATGAAGATGAGAATAAACTCCACGCACATAACACGCAAAGTTCTGAATTTGAACATGGGTCATATTGGTGAGAGGCGGGGCTTTGCTTGGGTATCTTACAATTATGTATTCTCCGCTTTTAACACCTCCGGCATTGCTTTCAAACATAATATAAATAGGAGACTAACTTTGAGGTAAACTTTAAAAAGCGAGGAAAGTTCTACGATCATCAGTGGTGAGATATCAATGTCGTCTTTTATTTATTTCCTTTACCTAAGATTATTTGATTATTAGCTATTAGTGAGTTTCCTCAAAAAAGGGAAATTGTTAATTCAATGTCTATTTTAACTACCAATTTGTTTTCTATCTTCCCCGTTGATTTTGTAAAAACGAGCAGATCTATTTAAGTATAGTATCAACAAGAACTCTCCAAGCAGTGAAACCGGGCTTTAAGAGGCTAGAATATTTATCTGGTTTACTATCAAAATATCTAACAAGAGCTTCGTGCAAACAATGTGTTGCTGTTACTATCATTAGAAACTGAGTTATTTTCGGAATAATATACAGATGTTGTTAGCGGTAGATGTTATCAGAATGATTCCCCGAAGGTTTCGTTGTGTTCAGTTCATTTATCAAAAATTGATGTTTTCCAGCTTGTGCTAAAAACTGATTATGGTTGAATTTCTCTTCGAAAAATCACTTCATATCTTCTTCTATGTGTTCTATAATCATTTCGTGTTTGACAAAGGTACTTAAAGTTTCAATTCGAGGCATTTTGGAGCCAGAAACATCACATACAATGACTTTGTCGTGTATCTTACATAATGATACCCCTAGTACAGTGTAGTCCTTCACAAACTGTGAAGGGCCGTGACTTCCATTGCATGTATGATCCAACAAAAGGAGAACTTCATAATTCAAATTGAAACTTCAAATTTTCGGTCCAATGGTTCCGGCCTTACCCACGGCACCCTATCTTATATCTTAAGTTATATATTGCTTCTTTTGAGCCAGACTCCCTCGGCGATGATTTACGAGCGAGATTCAAGCCAGACAATGGAGATCACAGAAATCAGTCTACAGTAAAAACATATCTTTTAATTCCTTAATTCACCTCTTACAATATGATTTTTGAAAGTTGGGAATAGAAATACGTTATTTGATAATGATAATGATAATAATGATTTATTACAGATTCCAACAATTAAGAGGCTCTTCTTCTGTAAAAATACTAATCTAATCTAATCTAATCTAAAGATATATATTTATATATACATGCAGTAAATTTAAAAAATATAATAACAACAACAACAAAGATTAATCAAGTAACTTATCGTGAAATATTAAAATATTAAAATATACAAAATTATTATGACACTCAAGACTGATATTTAACAATCAACTGTTTCTTAGCGCTACGGCAAAAAGCATTATGATCTAAAATGTTTCTTGTTGCTGTCGGAAGTCTATTGAACAGCGTTGCCGCCGAGTGCTGAAAAGTTCCTGATTCTCTAGGAGTAAACTGAATACGGGTGCTGTTGATGATCTTAAAAACAGAAACAGAAGGCTTTAAACAAATAGACTTTCTATAAACAACGGTTTGTTTCGATCGATGAAATAGGGCAAGCAGCAATATTACACGTCAAAATTGTTTATATAAACAAATAGACTTTCTATAAACAACGGTTTGTTTCGATCGATGAAATAGCGCAAGCAGCAATTTATAGGTCAAAATTGTCCACTGAAGCCTGATGTTCTTTAGCCGTCCTTAGGTTAGAGGTTGAGGGGAACAGGAGGTTAGATAATTGCCAAAAAACCTTTATTCCTGCACGGATTTTGCAAAAGAAAAGCTACTTGTATGTGCACAAAATATTGCAAATTAGCAAAAGAGAATTCGTGCACAACATTTAGCTACGAAAAAAAATAATGCTGAAAGAAAATTGCCTATAAGCTTCCCACCACAAGCTTTCTGGAGTTTCTGCTTTTTACTACATGCAGAATTTGAGAAAGCATACAGTCCCGTGATTTTGTTAGATCGATCTTGATCATTTATAATTTGATAGAATATTTTGGGATATTTGCGGAACCAAGCGTAATGATTTCTGCCGTTTTGATATCTTGTTTGTTGCGAAAAATGAACTGGTTGATGCTTCAGGACTCACTCTTCTTTCATAACATGACGACCCGAAGAATGAGAAGAGAGAATTTAAGGTGAGCAACTGCATGGAACATATTGCTGCTAGCGCTATTTCGTTGATTAAAACAAAAGGCAAATACACATCTGTTATGAGAGATGTCGTTTAAAGACCTTTAAATAGAAAACTTATTTTTCAGTGTTCTTGATAGCCAAGTCATGCAGAAGATGCGTTTGACAATGTTTATTTTTCTTGTCTGCTTCCTTATTATTGGCTCATCCACTGGTAAGCAAGTCTTTTTATTACTATTAATTTCATAATCTGTATGACTAAAATGTTTGCTGGTGACACGAACTTTCAATTTAAAAAATCAGTACGCAAATGTGTTTAAGGGCGCTTACCATTTGTCAGAACTCGCCAGATCCACCAATCAGCTTGTAACTAGAATGCGGCATTTTGCAGACTCCATCAAAGAGGTTCATACTATTTCCGAATTGACCAGTCTGTCTGACCAGTTCTGACAAAAAAAATAATGGCATAATATTTACGAATTGAGCGGTTCGGCCGGCCAGTTCTTGAACAAATGGTAAGCGCCCTAAGTTTATGTAAAATGAAATGGACAGGCTTTGACGTAAAAGAGGTGTAGAAGCTATAAAAGGGTGCTGACGATTGACATATCACACATAAAGATTGTTAATATACTTGTAAAGTTCCGAACATTATAGAAAACGTTGTGGGTTGCCTTGCGGTGTAAATAAACAATGTTAAATGCACATTACTTAAATCCTAGCACCGAGGAAACGATCCTCGCTATCGTGAAAATGTGTTGAATTTCAAGATGATCTTTTAAACGGAAAGCTAAGCTTCCGATCGCATTTGGTCACAAACTTTGCATCAATAACACAAAGAAACAGTGAATTAAACAGTTATAACAAAACTTAAGTGCACAATTAAACAAGTAATTCCTGTGGGTAGGTTTCCAGAAAGCGCCGAAGAATTCTCAGGCAAGTTCATCACTTCCATGATAAAATAATTTATACAAAACGAAAACACTAGCGTTTACTCTGCCATGGTGAAATAATTCAGATGATCATCTCCATTCACGTAACATTTCATCTCTTTTCAGCTCCCTTACCTAAATTTGAAGATAAACAGCTATTCATCAGGAAGTTTTCTTTACACTTCGAAGAAGTGTGTCCATCCCATTATCGGAAAAACAAACCTCCTGAAAATCGAAAAAAGGACTGAACGCGACTCCATTATTTTTGGTGAAACACAAGGAAGCTGAATGTGATGTTCTATGATCTTTGCCCACCATGCGCCTATTCTGATATCCATAAAATCGAGAGTATTCACAGCACGGCTATGGTGTTACCCAACACACAGATACTGGAACATTTGTTAGCAGCTACAGTTGAATTCGGCATGACATCTAAGTCGTCAAAAAATGATGTTTTCTTTCTTTTTCCATTTTATTTTATTTCAGCCACCCAGAAAGAGATATCGAAAAGAGCCGACTCGGGATGTTTATTGGGGTTACCCTTCCTTTGTACGCAAGTCTGTTATGGGAAGTATGGTTGTTTCAGCCGTCATCCACACTACACTCTGAGTCTCCAGCTGCTGCCACAAAGCCCTGACGAAATTGGTACGAAATTTATGCTCTTTACAAGATCCAACCCAGAGTCCCCCAAACTTCTTAACGACGAGGATAAGGACAAGCTGGAGGACTCGAACTTCGACATCTCCAAAAGAACGATCTTCGTCGTCCATGGTTTTACAGGTAAGATGCATGTTACAATATATATGGCGCAAGGGTTATGAATACAGCAACGTTTACACAAATGTTGGCTTGGATCGGCTGTCTCTGTGGACAGCTTCGAGCATATTTTTTGGCTGTGTGTTGTTAGCCTATGTAGATCAAGGAACTATCCTATGGCTTTTTCAATGCTACAAGCTTGAATACCAGTGTTTATGATATGACCGTACGGCGCCGCTGACGCAATGCTACAGGAAATAGAATCGCAAGGTGATGTGAGCGGGGCCGGACAGGTTGACGTGAGCCGGTCCGGAAAAAGCCGTCCGGCCTCACTCGAGTTTAATTGACCTCGCATTGCACGACTATTCTTGTACTTTCTAGTCATATTATAAAATTTCATTTTCGACACTAACAAGCATATCGAATGAAGATATGTTGGTGATTTGGTTCGGCAAATCATGGTGAGGTTTACGTTGCTAGGACGTTACTGTTTGTTTCAAATTTAACACCGATTTAATCCAATTTGTCATTGATTGACAACTAACTCTCAGTCCAAATAAAAGCTACGTAAGAAACTTTCTGAGCAGATTTTGAGCGGACACTGAGCTGTAAAGTTGTCAGTTCACGTACATTTCGGAAAATAAAAGGCAGTCAACCAGAGAAGGCCAGTTTATTGCTTTTATGTAATGGAACCAGCTAATCCCCCGAAACGTTCTTTTACATTATTTAAATACGAAGGTTAACCGACATGTAGACAGTTGGTTTTCAAAAAGATAATAGTCTCTTCACTTGTTTATACTTGATTACTATTCCGTCTTGTTGCAAGGTTTACCAAAACTTATCGCAACTTGCTTTTTTACAAAACAAATCAATTGGCAATAATCAAATCACACTCACCTCCGGTTCCACGCGACACTTTTTTGTGACTTCGTCAGTGTGTAGTCCGTACAGTACTGATGAAACAAAAAGCGGTTCCGGCGGGTAAATTTTAAAAAGTACAACCCACTCTTCTTATAACTACTTGTAGGTTAGTAATAAACACACAGCATTTCCTCTGACTATAGATTTTTTTGTCTATTCAGAAAGCTACTCTGTCCAATATGCCCCGCGGATGGTAAAAGCTCTTCTGGAACGAGAAGATTGTAACGTGATATTTGTTGACTGGTTCAATGGAGCGACGTTACTATATGCACAGGCTTCTGGAAACACACGGCTTGTTGGGGTTCAGATAGCAGTGCTTATCGAGTTTATAATTTCCAGTTATGGGGTTTCTAACGACGTGGCTGATCGATTCTACATTATTGGGTTCAGCCTTGGAGCACAAATTGCAGGACACGCTGGAAGGCATCTGCGGGAGAATAACATGGTCCTCGGCCGTATAACTGGTAAGATTTTCCATCGGAGTGGTACTTCCTACAAATAGGCTAATGGGGATCTGAGTATCGCTGGATAAGGTCGCATTTTTACGACGGGATTGAGTATAGTGGGATCGCATTTTAAACACGTCTGTTTCATTGGAAATTCAGAAAAGAGTATGTCGCGTGAAACAGCTCGACATTTAAACACGAAGCGATAACATTAGCCGAGCTGAAAATGTAAGCACATTAAAATCAAACTTCCAAATGAGACGAACAAGTACAGCGTGGTGTCGCGCGTTTTACTACTAAAACATATTCAAGACAGGAAGGATGTGTTACCCAGGCGCTAAACCATCTTAATTGGCCAACACGTACTGGAGCATAGAAGAAAAATGAACAGACTAACTTTAATATAAGATACTACATGGCCAAGCGGCAATCAATATACCACCTTATGTGAAACATAAAACTGTAATGAAAACTAGAAACTCTGACCCAATGAAGTTTATGCCATTTTCATTAAAAAGGTCCTCCTTTAGATCATAGGTTCAAACGTTAGAACCACCTTGTATCTTCATCATCATCATCATCATCATCATCATCATCACCACCACCATCATCATCATCATCATCATCATCACATCAAATAAGCACGGAAATATCAAACATTAGCTTGCATTCACTTTGGTTTTCTTCCACGGCTTCATAAGAAAGTAATTATAATATAATATCCGACTGAGGATGGATTCTGGGAGTAATTAAAGGGACTGCAAAATATGTTGTGCGTGCGAGCCGTTTCTAATCGAAACTTGAAATGTTCAGGTTAAAAAGACGCAATTTATTGCACAATTCCTTTGTTTTGAAAATTCCAGGTTTAGATGCTGCTGGCCCATATTTCATCAACACGGATCCTGCTGTGCACTTGGAGGCAACCGATGCTAAATACGTCGATGCCATTCACACGAATGACGGAATTGTGGGATTCCGCGAACCCATTGGCCACATTGACTTTTTCCCAAATGGTGGTATTGCCCAGCCTGGATGTATAATTAATAACATTGGCGGTGAGTTGTTTTACGGTATATAAACAAGCTATGAGCCAACTCGTGAATAGAAAACGCTCTAAATAAACGATTATGCACACCTTCGGACACATACATACATACATACATACATACATACACACTTTATTAACTCATCCCTGATGAGGCTTTTCAGAGTTAAATAATTATACCATTTTATAATAACTTATAAATACATATGAAAAAAACTATAAATAATAAAAATTAAAGTTAATTAAATTAAGAATTTCGTTAAGAGTTGACGCTTTAAGGACTGTTTAAATTCGCTCTGAGATTGGCGATTTACTTCATTGATCCTCCACCCCCTGTGCCCAAATTTCCACCACACCCCGCCCCCACCGAAACTGCAACAGGTCATCCAGGTCTGAAAAGAGAAACAGAGCTGTACTGAAACAGGTCATCCAGGTATGAAAACCGAAACAGACCTGTACTGAAACAGGTCACCCAGGTCTGAAAACAGAAACAGAGCTGTACTGAAACACATTATCCAGGTCTGTAAACAGAAACAGACCTGTACCGAAACAGGTCATCCAGGTCTACATTTCAAGTAATTTATTGTTTTCGTGGTGATAAAGCAGTTTTCAATTGAGTGTGGTAAAACCAAAACCAAAGTAATTACTCTGACTAATCACAGCAGTCGAAAACAATCCAGTGAACCAATCAGAGCTCGAAGCAACTACATGTTGGCGGCGCCAAGCGCGGGAAAGCGCATGCAAGCAATTCACGATTGGGTTTGGTTTTACTTCTGATTGGTCTAGAAAGTGGCGCGAGATTTTTTAGCCAATCACAAAGCGAAGCAATGAAAAACGAAAGCAATTGTGTAATTACTTTTCACACTCAATTGAAAACTGCTTATGATGAATATTGCGTTTGCAGTGTAATTTTGAAAGAATATCTGTTTTGTATAATTAAACTGAATCTTGATATAACAACCTTTATTTGTGTCACTAGCATTAGTGTCAAAAGGAGTTTTATGTCACCTCGTCTACTAGATAATGTGATTTTACGGAGCATATATGTACCCTCGCTTAACATGCTTGTTGCATGTGTTAAGCGGTTAATTAATGTTTTCAACTTTTACCTAGGTAGAGGGTAACCGCAGCTATTAAAGAGACTATTTCACGCAATGTGTATGCTTGCAAAAATCTTTCCACTTCTTAGCTTAAGTCGTTAAATACTCTAAAATAATAAATTGTACCAGGGGTTGTACAAATAAGCACGCAATTGTGCAGTAAATACTACAAATACGATAAAGATGACTTCATTTTGATGACTACTGAAATGGGTTACGAGTGTTAAAGCAAAGTTTCCGTTGGGCTGTAGGACTTGTTGGGCTGTGTTTATCGCAGGGTCATGGGTTCGATTCCCGTTCAAGCCCGAATTTTTTTCAGGTTGCTTTTTCAACTGCTTAAGTTGAGAGCACACTGCGAGGATCATAAATTTCACTCATGTAGGATAAATTACTTACTTGTGTAAGGAGGTCGTGTAACAGCATTAACCGTTCCCAATTTCGTTATTTGTAAGTGTTTCCTTGTGTGTCTTTCTTATTTGTACAAATTGTAAATTTACACTCTTTAATGACTTTAGCCAAGCAATAGAAGGTTCGTGCAAGCATGCGCATAGCGTGATATTTTGCCTTTAACATCAACCTCGTCCCAAAAGCTAGCCATTCTTTTCCGTTTGAAATTGCGACGCAAAGTAACCCAAATAATAACATAACATAACATAACATAACATATTTTATTTAACGTGGATACACATTTAGCTCGAGAGCTAGTTTACTGGTATTCCACCTAATAACTAATTAAAACCTAACAACTAAACAACACTAATATCACAATACATAAGGTAAAACCATGGATTAAATACTAATTAAAACTATTATTACAATATTATTATTATTATTATTATTATTATTATTATTATTATTATTATTATTATTACTATTATACACTAAATCTAAAAACAAATGGAACGTCGTCTGCACCCAGGGTATCTGGGAATAAAGGAACACAGCTGTTTCAAGTTCCTTGTTAGTTTTTTTGTTTCTCTCTTCATAGATGTTTTCGACACTTTAACCTGCAACCACTACAGAGCTACAGAATACTACATTGCATCAGTTCAGAACACGTGCTCATGGAAAGCCCGCCCATGCAGCAGCTACTTGGCTTTTAAGCTCGGGCTATGCAAAGGCTGCGATGGCGAATGTCCTTCCCTGGGATACGATGCAGATAAAACCAAGAAAACTGGGAAACACTATCTTAAAACAACCTCAAAGGCTCCATTTTGCAGTAAGCCGATTTCTGTTGCCTTTTATATATATTTATTTTTTAATTATTGTTTTTTTAAACCTTGTCTTTTATTTACAGATATCTTGCGTTTTTTTGATTCTTTCTTTTTTTCGGTATTATATTATCTATGTCAGTACGTTATGTTTAACCTGCAGGTAATCACCCAGTGTTGTAGAAGAGTACTTTTTACTAGTGCACAGAAACTTCCAATTACCTAACCAAAATCAATCAGTGTTTGTAGGTAGCTGGCTATTTTGTTTTTACTTGTTTTCTTTCTCGTCTCTGAGACAGTTGTCGACATGTAAGCCATGTTGCCAAACAAATAAACACATATGTAGCCGCGCGGTTAGCACTGGGAACGAAATTGACATGCGGAGTGAACGTTACTACGGCAATGTTGCCTCTAGTTTGAAAAAATCTGTATCGAACACTACTATCGGTCGATAATATTGAAATTTGTTTGTCAAGATCGAGAGCTGAAAAAAACTGTTACAAATACCGTCAGACGTTTCGGGGTTAACCCTTTCATCAGTGTTTGTGTTCTCACGAGACAAACGCTCGTACTCACGTAATTAAAATATTTTCTGTGTACGCCATTCAAAAATATTCAAATGAAACGCGAATCGTGCTTGAGTGCGACAGAGAATGAAAAATGAAGCTAATGTAGCCTCATGGAAAATTAGAATTAAGGGGCGGATTACATGGCGAATTTCAGCCCGGGCGAAAATTTAAACCCGGTTAGGCGGGCTGAGAATTCAGCCCGGTTTCTTGAACATACAGTGGAACCTCGATTAAACGAAGTGCCAAGGGACTGGGGAAATTGGTTCGTTATATCGAGGATTCGTTGTATCGAAAACCTCGTTATAACGAATTTGCGGAAAAACAACCGAAATGTTTGTTATATCGAGGTATAGTTAATAATTGTTTTGTAACGGTGCTACGTATTGCCGCATCTCAACAAATAACATTTGCACTTTGATGCCTGTATGAAGCTACAGTACACTATATAACTACGGCACTGAAAAACTGCACAAGTTGTACGTTTGCCCTATAGCATGCGCATGCACTGTTGGTCTGTTCCGCATTCACCTTTGCCGCGCGTTCACATTTATTCGATATATCGGGGTAGATTTTACTTTTAGGCAAATGGATTGTGTTTGTTTTAACGAGGATTTTGTTATATCGACGTTTTGTTCCATACATTTTACTTGTAATTTTGCCGGGCTAAAGAATATCGTTCCTTATATACCGAGGACTTCGTTATATAGAGGTTCATTAAATCGGGGTTCCACTGTATCTTCTTAAAACAACGTTTGCAATTACATGAACAATTTCCAGACTGGTTTTTGAAACCAGGCTGGAAATTTCAGCCCGGGAAAAGGGGCTGAAAACCTCATAGTAATCAGAATGAATTTCAGCCCGGGATGAAAAGCGAGGTCACCCGGGTAGAAAAGTGCACTTGGGCATGATTGTTTTCAATGAAACAAAATGGTGGCTACCAGGTTTCGGGTAGCAGGTTTCAGCCCGGGCTAAAATTCGTCATGTAATCGCAACAAAATTTCAGCCCGCCTACAAATGATGGTATAAATGACACTGGTCGTGGTGTAGCTATGGCGTCCTCTAAGGTACCTGATTCCGTTCGTGTGGTTGATACGGGCAGTCCCTCCGGTGAACGCACGCGTCCTGCATCTTGCTCGTTTACAAGGAAATGTCCCAGCCTGTTTTTAATCCGGGTGTGATGAAGCATGATGAAAAGGGACTGTGAACCAGGATGTCTCGAAAGTTGGTATCCCGCCGATAAACGCACATGGGCATGGTGAAAATGTCCAATATATTCGAGGATCGTCGGTCAGGATACCAAAATTCCTTAACAAGAACTTCTTGACATCCTGGTTCTTTGGGTGGTAAGTAAGTACAACGCTTACCCTTTCGGATCTCTCAACAGATGTCGGGTGTCCTGACGTTTCTAGGGATCTCTGACGGCTGATGTTTGTTGCCTTTATCCGGCTTTAACTATACTTCGCTAGGGTAGCCTCTCGCCTTGAAAAAAGGAGCCATCTCGTTAGATTTGGTGGAATAGATGCGACGCAGGCAAAGAAATTGACTATAATGGATGGCGTTCTTACAGGGAATAATATTGGTCGACTCACTTTAGTTGTCGAATAGACATAGCTGACCAGAAATATCTCTCTTGTCGGTCGAGGCCTAAAGCTATCTAAACAAAACCTATTAGCTTTGATTATCTAAAAAAAAAGAAATTCGCACATGCTACATGAACTCTTTTAACTTCTCTTTTAAGCAAAAGTTTCTTTATTTCTCTTTTCTTTCTATACCTCTTTCACTTTCTTATTTCTGGTGTCGCTGGTGTCGCTGGTGTCCTGGAGGTTACAGTGTCCACTATAACATCAAAATCCAGTTGTTATCAATCATATTTCAAAGCATTTCATCTAAGAGAAAATATGAAATTGGGTCTATTTTTAGCATAATTTGCGTTGCACGCAAAATCATTGCTAAATTAAGTTGCTAAAACACCTTGAACTGTGGTTTCATTATTGTTCTGTGCTGAAAGAAGAACTGTTGTGATCCGCGTTAGGAATCATGGCCAGTTATTTCTTTATCTGACAAAGGCCCAGGGTGTGTTTATTTCGTGCTCGGTTGTTTTGAAGAGCCTTATATAAATAGAAACAACATACAGAATGTATGATTACGACGAATACATGATTACAACATTCCCTTTGCATTAACACTATTCTGTAAGTTTGATGATTTTTGGGGGTACGTAAATATGTAAATTGAGTAAATATGGAATTATCACTGATCGTTGGTCATATTGACTGTTTTGATTTCAGGCTTGTCCTAAACAACATCTGCGGATATGCAAAAGAGGGTATAAAGGTCATTAAAGTTTTCCAGTTGTCGAAAGGACGGTTTTCAATTGAGTGTTGTAAAACCAAAACCAAAGTAAATATCCTTACCATTCAAAACAGGGGCTGACAATCCAATGAACCAATAAGAGTCCGAAGGAAGCAAATGCATGCTGCCTCCGCCATGCGCGGGAAAACGCGTGCGAGTAAGTCGCGATTGGTTTTGGTTTCAATAGGCCATTTGCACGATGACGTCATTTGACTACTACTACCAGAATCCTTCAGTTTTTTGTTTTGTAGTGCAAATTAGGGCTATTGTTATTTAAACCGCACTGGGATTACAAAATTTAAATAAGAAAGGAAAAACGAAATGAATTCTAGTAGTAGTAGTCAAATGTGGCGCGAGATGTTTTGGCCAATCACAAAGCGTAGCAATGCAAAACCAAAGCAATAGTGAAATTAATTTCAATACTCAATTGAAAGCCGCTCCATGTAATTGCACGTAATCACCCAATCACTTATTATAGCTGTGTTCACACTGGTACCGAAACATGATTATTAATAGTTAGCATGTTCAAATGAAACAAGTTTCCCCTAAATAACATTTAAACATGTATTCATTTATTGCATTGTTCACTTAGAGTTCCGACAAACTTGTTGCCAGGTTCTATATTTTATGCGTTTTGTTGGCAAGGAGAACGCGTTTAGTCCGGCTTTAAGATCTAAACTATTTCGTTAATTAATTCAAATAAATATGATTCGATCATAATTCGCGCACTGACGCACCATCTGATGTGAACAATTATACAGCAAGAAATACTTTATTCGGTTCGTAAACAGACATGAAACATGTATCTGCGAAGTTTTAGAGTATACACGCAAACACAAACGCTTCTTGCTTACAAACATTCCATGCCACAAATCAAACTTAGTAGGTAAAAATGAAATGGGGAAAAAGAGAAAGAAAAACAGTAACACGATAACTGAATAAAAACAGTTATTGACAGTGTTTCAATAATTCCCGGGAATAATTGTGGTAATAATTAATAGTGCTTTTACGTTTTATGAGTATTAGAGAGGTTTTCAACTGAGAGTCGTAAATTAACTGAAAACCAAAGCAGTTACTCTGGCTAATCACAACAGACGGAGACAATCCGTTGAACCAATCAGAACTTGAAGCAAATACATAATAGCTGACGACAAGCGCAGGAACACGCGGGCAAGCAAGTCACGATTGGTTTTCATGGTTTTACTTCTGATTGGTTGAGATAGTGGCGCGAGATGTTTTAGCCAATCACAAAGCATCGCAATGTAAAACCAAAGCAATTACTAAGTTACTTTCGAAAACTTGACCGTGAGGTGATCTTCAGAAAGATCCTATAAAATTCAGTTCCAAAAAAATTGCATAAGTATTTATATTTAATCTGATTTGTTTTCAGTGCATAATCCGTATTTTTTTTTTCGTTTAAAATTCTTGCAGGATAATGGATGCCTTGCTGGATTTCAAATTCAAGGGATGGCTTATAATTACAATGTAATAATAAGTACGTGGTATAAGGTCGAAACATTGGTAAAATTTGAAGGTTAAAATAATCAAATGCATAAATGTTTCTTTATGTCTTTTAAAGATCCTACTCTACTACATGGATCAATAAACATTAATAATGAGGATAATTATAAAATGGGAAATAAATCTTTAGAAAATAAATCTTTCGGAGTCCCTTTATTTTAAAGTAGACAATTAATGCGTGAGCTTTGAAACTATGATATAACAACTCCCTCTTTTCGAGCTCGTTTATCGCGAGAAGGGAGCGGGGGCATGAATTTGACCTAGACGTGTAAACGGCAAAGGGAAACGAGCGATCGTTAGTGAAAGTTAGCCACCGAGTTCAAACAATTGCCAAATGGCCAAATGGCGGTAAAATTTTCGCGATATTCAATGAGTCAAGTGCAACGGAAAACAAATCACCGTAGGACGCGGACTTTTCGAAGCGATGGTCCGACGATGATGTCGATCGTCCAGACTAATCTTCTCAATATTGATATTCCTCTCCGCTGGTAAAATGAATGGCGTAATTCGACTGATAAAAAGTTAAGTTAAAGGAAAGAGAAAAGTTAAACGACGACCGATAGTTGGGGGAGTTTAGATGGCTATTGCCCTACATTTATTTAATAGGAAGCAAGTAATACCTTTAATGTTTCCTTGAGGATTAATTTTCGTGCGAGGGTTTCATTCTCGCGAACATTTAGTATTAGAGAGAAATAAAATTTCGCTTAGCTTATTTCCATGTATATCACCAAATGCCACCAAATATACCACTAAATTGGATCGAAAGATTCTATGGAGCAAAACAGAAGCAGTAGTTTGAAGAAAAAGAGCATTGCAAGGCCGGAAGTGGATTACAGAAATCAAAATTGTCATTCTTGTGAAATTTTCTTTAATTGACATTTCTTCGCTTTCATCGCTTTTGGCGATTTCCTTTTTTTTTTCCAGACAATAAAACAAGCTTAAAATACGATATATCATCCGGGGCACTGTGCCTTTAACCCTTTGACTCCCAAGAGTGCCAAAGATCAAAATTCAAGAAAAATTCCAAATTTCATTTTGTAAAATATTGAAAAACAAATGGTACCATGCAAACGTACTGCTGAAGAGGTTTCATTTGAATGGTCACACCACAGGATTTCGTCCACAGAATCAAAAGTTAGAACTACACTACATGTCTTCATAATTGTGACTCTGGGAGTGAAAGGGTTAAAGCCAGATCGATCTCATGGGAATTTTGAAGTGTGACCAAATGAGCAAATCGAGTTATCCTCTAATAGGTCATTGGCGGGCGTTTCTCAAAAGTCTTTTCGGGCCTGAGAGATATTTTTAAAATTCAGTTATGTTCGAGTGGCGATGAAGCTGGCTTTTTTTTAGCCCGTAAACAAGTGCTTAGCTTTCAAAATCAAGTAAAATAGTAAATCGTTGTTAGTAAACATTTTGCAGAAGAGAGTTTTACTGCCCGAAACGTTTTCAGGACTTCTGACAAACGAACGCCAGGGACGAGACAATGCAAACAACAAACTGTCTGAATCTTCGTAAGACGCTGGAACTGGGTATCGAATCTAAGCCAAATCGGTGAGAAATGAGTGCTGGCACCTCGGCGCCATACATGCTCCACTATAATCGCCAATGATTGTATACCTTCGCGAGCGCGTGATTTTGGGCATTTCAATTAGAATGGGAAAGATCTCATTTTCCTAGGATTCGGCAGTCCACCCACTCTCGTTACCTGCAAGAAATTAAAAGATATATTAATGTGTAAGTACGCGAAAATACTCGCTGTGACCTTCTGAAGTCATCAGCAAGTTACACTTGTTGCTGAAATACAAAAAAAAAAAGTACGTTTTTTATTCACAAATTCAGAAGACGCAAATATCGAGAGTAGTTTCATTTCATATTACATCCGTGTGCTTTGCCTGCATGAGCTTTGAAAAACATACAGCTATTTCAATTAACGTTGTCCGATGGAAGTTCAAAGCCAAGACCGCAAAGTAGTATGGTTAGTTGTAAATAGCCATTGCATAAAAATCCCATACTACCTTGCAGTCTTGGCTTTTCGCCTTTTTCATCCGACAACGTTAATTGAAATAGCTGTATAACTCAAAGCCGCGTAATTCATTTACATGCATCAATGAATCTGATCTGTCTCGTATCGGGTTGTCGCTATTAACCCTAAACCCTAACTCCAACCCCCTTCTTAACTTCAAGAACATAAAACATATGACAAAAAAACTTAGATGGCTTTTTTTCTACGTCAAAAATGTCTAAGTTGAACTAGGTCGTCACGCGAAGTTATGATGTCACATGACGTTGGAATAGGCTATTTCCTTGTTATCAAAGCGATAGGGATAAGCAAGGTGCGCCGAGAATAGTGAAAGTGATATAGAGTAGAAAAAAAGACAAAAGGAATGAAGTAGAAACCTTTACAAGAGAAGAAAAAACAGCCATCTTTGTGGCCATCGCAGCTCCGTGAGTTTAGGGAGTATGGAATGTTGACAGGACAAACACGACTCATAACACGACTCATATTTTTTATTTTAGCCCCCGTCGAAGGTTTGTGTTTCAAACCGAAATATCGGGCACAAAATATATATCTTTTATTTTACTTTATTTTTCTTGAGTCAATCTTTTCTCGGCCGTACGGATCAGTTTGCCGTGTTATTTTACAACGACTCATAAGCTCGTGATAATGTGGATCGTGACACAATGTCGATCGAACCTAATAGTTTTAGGCCTACTCTGGGACCCAAAGTCGCCTAAAGTCGCCCAAAGTCGCCTAAAGTCGCCTAAAGTCGCCTAAAGTCGCCTAAAGTCGCCCTAAGTCGCCATAAGTCGACCTAAATTGCCTTAAGTTGCTTAATTCCTAACAACCTTAATAATTTTATTAACCCAATATGATAAACTTTGCTATTTCTGGACCTACTTTGTTACAAAAATCCTCCGATGTGTCCTTATGGTGTTGTTCCAAACCTTCCATTACAATAGGGACTTTCAGATCAGAGTACAAGTACAAGATTGACTATGACTGACTTTCGAATTTCAAACCAGTCATATTCCCAGAGCCCTTGCTTCTCCCTGGTGTCGCCCAGTAGAGAAGGAGGCTCTAGAAACAAGATTGGTTTTTACATTTGATAATCTAAAGCATAAGCACTACTCACACTCTATCTCATACTCTGATCTGCATGTCCCTAATATGAAAAGTACTACAGGTGGCAAATCTATATTAAGCATACAGGAAGTTGCCCCCTGCCACCCATCTCCCCCCCCCCCCCCATTCTCTTTTCTACGAAACAATTTCCCCCATTGATTCCACCCACTCACCACCCTCTTAACCCCCAACAGTTACAAGTAATAGCATCAAATTCCTCTGCACAAAACAAACGTATTTAATATTATTAGGTATACAGATCACAAGAATAAAAGATGTAATCACTAAACGTCTTTTAGCAACTACTTTATGGTGTTACACTCAGAAATAAATGTACGCCAGTAAGTCCAGTTTTAAAATACATCTAAGTTTTTGGTGAGCTTAAAACTTACATTCTGCAAGTTACATGACTGCAAGCTCAAAAATGTAACGCTATAAATATAATAATAATAAAGGTGCTTTTATATGTATTGAGTAAATCGTACGCTTACCCATCACAGACAGGTAAAGACAAAGTGACCATCTCGTCTAGTTCGTCTACCAACAACTTCTAGACATTTCATAGCATCCTCAGATGTAAGCTTATTAAAGTCAAAGACCACACATCCAGCCAAATCGATACAGATTAATTGAAGTTAGAGAGCCAAGCAAGTACAAAATTCCCTGTTGTTCTTGCAAGACAAGACTCTTCTTGTAAAACGCCTTATTACTTTGAAGTTGTTCCGCTGTTGGCAGAAAAGCTAGAAAACGAGACTCGCCATTCGAAGCAAGATGGCTGCCAAGGGTCCAAGAAACTGTTTTGATCATGTGACTTGAAAGTTAATCACAAACACGCTGGTCTGGCTAAAGTCACCCAATATTTAAGCTAAAAGCACATCAAATATTTGTCTCATAATATCACTGCCAGATACGGTATCCACTGTCACCACTGACTGGCTATCAGATTGTATTTCGGCAAGTAACCTCGTATCAACTAAAGAATTCCAGGTAAGTTTACTGACAGCACTTTGCACTGTTCGATGCGATCAAACGGAAACGACCCGGGCCGGACTGTGGCACATTTTGAAAAGTTGGACGAAACCTGGTAATAAGTTTACGAAAGGGACTATGGATCAAAAGGAAAATGGCGGACGTACTCTGGCTTTCTTTTAGGGATGTACCGAAATATTTGTGACAGCTTTCAGAGCCAACATACCGCAAACAACCCAAATGATTCTCTGTGTAAGCCTCAAGCAAGAATGTGCTTCAATTTATGATAAGGTGGCATATCCAAGTTTCCAGCAGCTCAGACTATTGTAAGAGAAGCACAAAAGCCACAAGCTTACGGAACAAAAAAATGGGTGGGAGTGTTTTGCCTTTTGAAGACTGGAGAGGAGCAAATTGGTTGGGTGCCAGGAAAGGATCAAAGGCTTTTGCAAGGAAGGCATGCCTGTTACCAAAGTTTCGAGCCAAGATAGATAGGGCAACTTGTGTTACTGTTGGTGATGCATTGACACTGTATTCACTAAGGTAGTTATCTTTACAATGGTTGGTATTGTTTTATTTTTATTTTAGTCTGAATGGAAAACAATCCTTTCAGACTTTTTTTCATAAGTATTTTTGTAAGTAAATTTAGGTTGTTAATAACTTTGTAACTATGGCAATAATGTATTTCCTCAAAATAAAGACAACCCATGATGGCATCTGAAGAAAATTGGCAATCATATAATTATAAAACATTCTTAAAATAAGCTCATTGGAATAGCAATTGTTGCTTTTGAGAGACGTATATGATATTTTGAGGAAATAAAGTATTATTAAATACAGTTTGTGGCATCTCACTCCCATTTGATGCATCCACTGTGCATTCCGAATTTAAATTTGGTTAATGGTAGAGGCAGAAAAATATTAGTTTGCTTGCCAAGGCTGTTGCCTAACCAGAGCCCTATACCCTGAAATGCCCAAGGAATCACTTTGGGCCCCTAAATTTCTTGTTGTGACACTCACTATTTCATAGTTTTTGCTTAATTCCTTAGCTTTTGGCCCTGTGACCAATGTGGCAACAACCTCGCTTGCTAGCTGGTGTTTAGGTCATTGTTGCATGTTTATTGTTAATGTATTGACTTCAGTGTCCATACCTACATCATGGGAGGTTATTAGAAATTCCTAGGGGGAGGGGGCAGAGGAGGGTCTTAAAAGCCACTAAACTGGAATTTGCAGAAGGGTTGGGGGGGGGAGAGGGCAGGGGGGTGGGTGTGGAGCATTCAAACCAAAAACCTTCCATGGAGATAGAATGGATATTTTCTGAAACAATGCAGTATGGTGTACCATAATGATTCCCATTTTAGAAAGATAGGTATATATACCACAACTGTACTTGGTTTCACCTTGGCATCTCTACTTAAATCACTGAAGGTCACCTAAAATTGCCCAAAGTCGCCCATAATCGCCCAAAGTCGCCTAAAATCGCCTAAAGTCGCCCAAAATCGCCTTAAATCGCCTTAAATCGCCCAAAATCACCCTAAATTTTGGAGAAAATTTGCTTAAATCGCCTAAAGTCGCCTAAAGTCGCCTTAAGTCGCCCAAAGTTACGGCGACTTTGGGTCCCAGAGTAGGCCTAGTTTTGATCTAACGAGTATATCCCCTTTTTCGACCTTTTGTAAGAGGATCTTTGCAAATTTCTCTTAGCAGTGGTTGACTTTGAATTAAATACCATTTGCTCATCGTTATAAAAGGTGGTAGGCCTAACACAAATGTTGCTTGTGGATCGTCGCTAAAAGCATTTTAAGCCGTCTTTAGGATAGCGTTATCCCAAGTACGGGTCTAAGAGATTTTTCCTTTTAGATCAAAATTAATAAAGATATAACGGGCCTGTTGTTCTCAATGTTGTCGATTCTTTGTTCTTAGGAATAAGTCTCTAGCTGTGATACTGACAGGAGGAATTTACGAGATTGGTCCCCAGGTTTCCAAGAATACTGTTGCGCATGGGTAGAAAAAAGAGACTCCTGCCCCTTTGAGCGAAGGCTCAAAGTTCAGGCATGGCGATTGAGTGATTTTATTTAGCGATTTCCGCAGAGCAGATAAGTATTTACAGCGCTAAAAGGCTATGGTTTTTTCACGAGTAACCCTCCAAACACTTAAAAGCATTTTCTCCGGAATCAGTAAACATTAAAATATTGGCCAATTTAACAGCAAACACTAAAAATTATGGGTAAATAACACTAAACTCCATTCAAACCCTCACAATTCAACCGCATAACTTCAAGGCCACAATGACGGCACCTTATTTTAATCCGTCATTGTGGCAATATTTCGGCAATATTTTAACATTTTTAGATAAAAAAATCTAAATTGCCTGCATTTGTGTGCTTATTGAAAAAAAAAACATATATCTACGCGAAATCGACCAAAAGTTGGACCCTTTTTCTCGGAGCTCAAAGGCTAGGAGCCTGGGGACCAGTTTAATAATATATGAGACAAATGTCACCCAATATTTTGCCACAGTTTCAGGAACTTCCTGTGTATATTTGTTAAGTTAGCTTTTAATTTTAATTTTGATGTAAACTTAACATGTTAATTTTATCATGAATTTAGACAAACAAAAGCATTGAATTTTTAGGAAAATTATTAGAATGTTGGAAAAGGTTAAATTACTCGATGATGCATGATTCCATGGCAAGCCGATACTCAAAATCATTTTAAGAGTAAAGCATCGTTGACGGCCGTTGTTAAATTTTCTGCAGAAGCACTATCAACGAGTTGGAAAGCGTTTAGGATCAGATTTTGCTTCAGGGCAACCGAGCTTCATTCATGGTCGTCGAGCACGATTTACCAATCAGCGTCGATTAAAGACTTTTGTTCTTGGGCCATCGTAGCTTGATGAGAAATAGAATACAAACCGCGGTGATAAACATATTGAACTTGTTCATCTTTGATAAAACTTGACGTTTCGTATGCTACTACATACATTTTCAAAAGTGACCGTTACAGTGTTGAAAACTGTACTTATATAGTAGTGAAAAGGTACTGGGACCGAGATTAAGTACAAAACTTAACAGTAAGTTTTAAGAACAAAACTTAACATCAGCTTCTCGCTACTGACAGCTGGAGTCAATAACGCCAGTTAGAGTGTTACTGTAGTAAAAGCTTAATATATGTGCATGATCAACAAAAGTAAAAATTAAAAAAAAGGAAAGCAGTTCAGTCAAGTCTTTTACCCTCTTGGTTGGGCGTATAATGTTTAACTGCTTTGGAGTTTTGTAATCCTTATGTAGTTTTCTGGAACAGTTTCAAAGAAATTAAATCCTAAAAATGAATTTATATTTTATGTGATTGATTTCAGAACAATGTGTGCTGAAGCTAAGCTGCGTGCTGCTGTACATGATAAACGTTTTGGCAATAATATTAACTATATTTTTACTCTATATCCCTAAATGAGGACTACTTAAAATTCATAGCCTCTGGCAAGTATTTCCAAACTAAAGCATTGCTGTACATGAAAAATATTTTAGGCATTAATGTTAACCATATTTTCACACCATATCCTCCGAGGTGCAAATGAGGACTACTTTAAATTCATAGCCTCTGACAAGTATTTCCAAACTAAAGCATTTCTGTACGTGAAAAAATATTTTTTTGCATTTATATTAACCATATCTTCACACCATACCACCCGAGGTGAAAATGAGGACTACTTTAAATTCGCAGCCTTATGCAAGTATTCTCCAAATTGAAGCATTCCTGTAAAAATATTATTTTTTGGCATTAACGTTAACCATATTTTCACAGCATATTCCCCGAGGTGTAAATGAGGACTTCTTAAAGTTCATAGCCTTATGCAAGTATTTCCAAATTGAAGCATTTGTGTGCCTGAAAAAACATTTTTGGCACTTATGTTAACTACATTTTCAAAGCATATCCTCCGAGGCATAAACGAGGACTACTTGCGTCATAAGAAAAAAATAAAAGCCTTAGGCAAGTATTTCTAATACGTTCAACGCTTTTAAGCCACACCTACAAAATTAAAAACCACTCACACACAAATAAAAAAATCAGGTGAAGCAAACAAAACGTTCGCTGTTACAAGCGAAAGTACGGTTTAAGTTGTTAACCGTCCAGTTATCACGAGAATCGCCAATCCAATCCAACTATAATGGCTTTGACAGGACGTCATCTTTTGCTTGTCCAACTTTGTCTTATTCTGCATTTCACACTGTCTTCGTCTTCCTACAACAACGATTTACGCGAAGCAACATTCTACAAACTCAAAGAAAAGTCGCTATTTGGATACGTGACTGAGCGTCATCGTACGAAGGACTTCCTGGATTGTTCATTCCTGTGTGTAAACGCTGCAAAAAACAACTGTTTATCGTTCAATTTTGGCGGAACGGAAATTCAAAAGATATACGAATGCGAGTTGAGCAGCACTGAAATGAAATTGAACCCAGGAAATCAGCTCCAAGACAGGCAAGGATTTGACTATTACGGCATGACAGAGAAGGTAAGCTTATGTAACAATGCATGTAGTTGGATATGTAATCAGTACAGTCTCGGTAAGCGTGGATAACCTTGAAAGTATTGTGTTGAGTAAGGTTAGTAACGATTTGTTGGCTTTAAATATTTTTTGGCTTCAATAAACTGCGGTTTCTCGCTTAAAAAAGGCAAACTGAATATAAACTAACATATTAACGGTTCTAGGATTCTCGAGTTGAGAATTTAACTTTTCATTTGTATATCAGAAAGAGGACTGCTAACGTGAGCCTTTATGTTTTAACCTGCAGTACAACGACGTTATTTGTTTTTAAGAATGGGAACTAAACTTTTAACACATTCAGTTCGAAACAAATAATTTACGTTTTCCATTTCTTTTAAAATGGAAGAGTTCAAATGCCCAATATGGTTTGTTTAACTTTTCGTGACTATACTGATTTATAAATGTACTCAGTCTCTTAACAGCTTTCTCCCTTGCGCCTCTTCACCATGTAACCATGGAAAGGAATGCATTCCTAAACCCTTTGGTGGACTTTACTCCTGTCGATGCCTTCTTGAAAATATTGTGAGATTCACTGATGATGAATGTAATCCTGGTAAGACAAGTTGTCAATATTAATTTGTTCTTGCATTTTCTCGAATTTCAGTCACCTTTATCCTTTCTTAAAAATTTGTGCTTTCCGTTTCGCTTATTTCCTTAAATTTGTCTAGTTATATTTTTTCACTCATTTGTCCATCCATATGTTAACTACTATACTCGATTTTGTTCACTTTTATCTGTTTAGAAATGCATCAAATCGTCAAGGTAACCGCCATGATAGAGAGAGTCCAGTTTATCAGATTCAAGAAACGACAACTCAACTTCTACGAATCGGAAAAATTGTGTAAACTTTTGAAAGCCACAATGGCCTCTTACGGCCAGTTATATGCAGCAGGGAACGCAAGTCAAGATCTGTCGATTTGCCAGTAAGTGGCTTCCTGCATGATATATTAAACTCTTAAAGACTCTCAAACTCTTAAAGTGCGAACGTGCAAATGAATATCGTGAGAAAACAAACGTCGTTTCGCGGCGCCACCACTAGGGTCCGTTTCGCAGGGGCCCCAGTGATGGCGTCGCTAAACGACGTCTGTTTTCTCGGGCTAGCAAATGAATGGATAGATAATTGTTCTACAAAGCGCGCATTCGTGACTAGGAGCGACGATTTTACGTTGTTAAATTGCTGTGTGTTATACCATAAGGGATCCCATCCTGATTGGAAAGTATACATTTATTTCATAACCATGATAGTTTTAAGTGATAAGTACTGCAGTAGTATTTTTTTACATCATTGACTTGATACTTCCCTGTGAATTTCTTATGTCCGAAAAGCAAGCTTTTTGACAATACTCGAGAACATTTTTGTTGCCGAATTGACTTCACTGTATAGTTATTACTTCCCAATGTTTTATAGTAAGGCCATATAATTGTTTAAGATCTATGGCCGTTACGTCGAAGCAACTTTGTTGACTTTGAATAACCATGCTTATCTTGCTGTTGCTCGATAGCCTGCAGTCAATGAGACGCAGCTGTATTTGCAGGCTATTGCTCAAATTAGTCAGGGTTTTCCCATCACATCATGTGGGAATGAAGGTTTATTCCCTTGTTTTAGTTTAAGGGTGTTTTTACGTGAATTATTTTCATACAGGAAAAACTGTTTATAGATTATAAGAGTTATTTAACTCGTGGCGAAGCCCACGAGTTGTAAATTCGGCTCTGAGTTCTCTTTTTTTTCTTCGTGTTACATTAGCGCATGCAAATTCATGCACGCATATTTTAGTTTATGTCAACGACTGAATGGCTTTCAGCCATGAAATACATACCGAAAAATCTCTCCGTGTGTTGAATTGAGAAGCAAAAAAAGAACTATACAGCGTAGAATTGCAAGTTTTCAAGACAATGCAAGACGTTCGTAAATGGATAGGACCGTTTGATGTTGTGTTCGCCACTTATTTCTGTGGAATTTTTGTTGCGGCAAGTTTTGAGTTTTATATAACTTGCAATTTGCTCAGCGATCGATTTGAAGTTTCGGCTACTGAATGTAGTGAATGTAGTGTAGTCTTACTTTTTAACCCGTGAATACGCGTAGCGTAATGAACGGGTTATCGGAGAAGAAGGCAAATTTACTCTCCCACTAGCTCGCTCGATCCATCAGTCAGATGTAAACTTTTTCCGCATATCTACGTTGAAATAACAAAATATGAATTTGGTCATTGGCCAAATCCAAAGGAGTGTAGCGGGTAAATGATGGGACAATAGAGCCAGAGGGAGTCGAAGGACGTGAGTTCGATTCTCGCCCAGGTGGTGTTTTTTTTCCTAACTGAAAATTTTCAATTTTTTTTTTTTTGGCGTTCGTCAAAAGTCGTTACATTAGATTTCCAAAAATACCCCGCAATATTGCGTTACCTTTAGTATTTTGTATTCACGGTTGGCTCGCAGGAGCCTTTCGGATTAGACATATATAATTTTAAGCTTATGTTTCTCCGTAAAAGCACTCAAAACACTCGGGAATCAATGAATGCTGCGATGAATAAAGGCGCCACGAGTCCAAGCTGTGTACAGCTTCTTGTTATATATAGTAGTAGACAATTAATCAAAGCGCTCAATTTTTCTTTATATATAAAAAAGCTTTCAGAAAAGTATTCTAACGATTTGTGTGTGCATGTATATTCTTGCTTAGTCTGATTACTTTCTTACGATGGTGATCTTTCGATCCTGTTTGTTCTCCAGTTATGGAAGGATAGGTAGCGGAAGAGCCGCATTTCCCATGCAGAACGCTAATAGTGATTAGTTTCTAATGATGATGATATTTACTGTTTTCTCTCGAGGTATGGCTGGATAAGTAACGGAAGAGCCGCATTCCCCATGCACAAAGCTGTTTCTGGTTGTGGCAATCGAGTTGGTATCATCCAAACCGGAATTCGAGACAGGTTCAAAGACAGATTCCATGTTTGGTGTTACTACAATTAGATCAGAATCATCTTAATTTAGTAATCACGGTAAAGACCCTAACGTTATCTACTTGCTACCTAAAAAAAAGATTAATGCACTTAGTGTTTCGACAACAGTCAACGAGCATAGAAGACAACTTTAATAGTTGCTTCCTCATATACAGTAAAAACCCGCATAAAAGAACCCGTGATTATCTAGGGCAGTCTGAAATGGTTCTTATTTATTGGATGATCATGAGTAGTGAGAAATCAGGCTGAAAATGTTCTTAAACAGGTTCTTACTTATAGGGTGAAAGCAATTATTTCTGATATGGTGTATTTACTTAAAATTTGTTTTACGTTACTGTTAAAGTGCCTATGAAATGAATTTTTTTCTTCGTTTTTCATTAGTTTATTATGTTCAAAGAACGAAAACAATAATCATTTCCCGAGAAAAAGAAAGAAAATCGGTTTTTTAGCCCCTCGAAGTTCGGTTGAAAAGTGGCTCCAATTTTTGGAGAGCCTGGGGCGAGTGGGCGTGCGTGATGACGTAAATTACGTAAATAGTATGATTGGTGTTGTTTACGCAATAATTCCCTTGGAATCCTTTAGCGTGATGGTCATTTTGCCAACGTTTTTGGCTGTACAAATCTCAGACAGCGCCTAATTTCTTTCTTTACAGTCCTCTGAAGGTGACGAGGATCAGTTTCGGATCACTCTTGATCAAATGAAATGATCGTGTCCACTGTAGTTTTGCCGTAGCGAGACGAACCGACTGTGTCGCTTGAGCGAAGGAAGTGAACATGAAGAAGACGGACTTTGATTTAGATTATTGAACGTGAAAGGTATACATGTCAGTAGCACAGCGTTTCAGTGGTTCGTCAGTTGAGTTGTAAGCTTATTGAACGCAGAGGCGTTTTTGTTATTTCTTTTTAGTGGCTCGTTAGCGACTCGGCCGGTCTTCTCTGAGTTCATTGATCGCGCGTGGAAGTTATGAACTTATTTTATCGGCTTGGCCATTCGCCCGTACACTTAAAGTTCTTTTTTTCAATGCGAAGGATATGTCCTGGCGGCTTGCTGGTTGAAAGTTTCTAAATTATACTGATATGTTATGCATATCCGAGGTGGTGTTTTTCAGGCGGCTTGCTGAATTGAATGTGAATGGTGTATTTTTAGCGGCCAGGCGCCTTGATAGCGTATTTATTTATTTATTCAAAATGTTTGAACTCAAGTATATACGTAATAATTATGCTTCTTAGTTCAGTGTCTTACCAGCGATTGAACGTTTCTGGAAATTTTAACCACTTGGCGGCTTGTAAGTGAGTTCAAAGTATCGTGTTTACATTTATGTCTGATTTATATTTCATTGGCCGTGTTTTCACGAGCGATTTTTCAAGTCGCTGAGCGAGTGACGGTAGGAAATCTCGTGAAAACAGTTGCTTGTCCAACTCGCTTAAGGTCGCGGGGGATACCTGGCCATGAATAAATTCATAAGGAAAAATTTTAGCAGTGGTGTCACTTTGAAAAACGTTATATCGTGAACATTTGAAAGCCGATTTCGCGAAAATTTAACAGAGATATTGGCGAATAATGGAAGTGCGTAAGGATTGTTTTTTATTGAAGGGATCGCGCTTTGCGGAAATGCTGTAAGCCACTAAAGTTATCTTTTCTTAAAACGTGGTTTTGTGTCCAAGTTTGCTCCTCGAGAAGAACACAAAGCAGGTTGATTTCCCCACTCACTGATCCGTCAAAACGTCTATTGTGTCACATCTGACTCCGATTTTTTGATTTCAACTTTAATTAAAAGTTATTAGCTTTTAAAGGAGTAAAATTGTCCATGTTAGAATATGAAGTCTCATATCTTCCCTTTGAAAGCCAAATTAAAAATTTTGAGTCAGATATGACAATCTACAATACACCTAGTTTACCTCCTTGCAGTGTCAACTCATGAAATTCTCTATCCGCGCTGAATTCTTGGACACAAAATTCCTTGTTTTTACGCTTCCGAAGGCTTCCCGAGCAAACACGAATGCAACAATATATAATTTATGGTAATTTTGCTAATTTTAATCCACGGGCTATTGTCAACACTTCATGCGGAAAGAACAATGCGTTAAAAAATAGTCTATTTTACCAAACAGCGCTTTGCACGTGCAATTATTGATGCAGAAACCTCACAGAGCCTGTTCGTGAATATTTCGCGCATTTTCGGTATCAGCCGTCGCACTTCGTGCATACTCTTCATAAATGCATACTGATGAGCGCAACCTGTCCACCGCGACCTTAAAGTAAAGCGAGTCGGCGAACTACAATAGAATTCTCATTAAATTTTAGCCTCTTCCAGGCGTTCAGTTAGTGGGGCGCGAAAGAAAAATCGGGCGCAGGAGAAAAAAACCGAGGGGAGGCTGGGGAGAAGGGGCGAAAGAACGCCTGTGAAATTATTTTTAAAAAGCTCATGCCGCCCACTTTTGACCGCCTACAGGGGCAAAGAAACATGAATCCATTTTTCGCTAGTTGTGGTTTTCTGCTGTCAATCCAAATCGTTGTAGATTTCCCGGGAAATATGATCCCAGATAGTGTTATAAAATATAGTGTTATAAAAAAGGACACGACTCCAACTCGTCGCAAAAAGTATTTTAAAAGCCTAAAGTGTAAAGCTTTCCCAGTAAGACTTCAGAGAGGATCGCGCCTTTAGATCACAGTTAAGAACTTGTTCTCTTCGATGATATAAACCTTTTGATCTCGGCGGATTATCTCTCAGATTGATAGGAGGATTCATGCTGTCCAGAGCCGTTAGAATTATTTCATTTCTTTATGCCGTTATTCGGTGCTAGCTCCATTGGCATACATTGTGGTCTCTTTGGCTCACTTTTATTGCAAGATAAATACGTATCGGCTAAAGTTTGTTATCGCTTTGAAAGTGCTAGGATCGTTTAATTTCTCAGGCCGTGATTAAATGTCTAAAGTCTGCGGCGTGCAAGACTTGAGAGAAAGTGTTTCCGGCATCACGGATATGGGCGTCTTAGATCCGACTCTCAAAAAGCCGTAGTCTATAATTCCACTGCAGTGAAATCATGAATTCTTGCAATAATTTTTAGCTCCAAAGTTAGTTCTGTAATTGAGTAGTGTGTCTCAGTGGAGCTAGGATGAACCTCCGTTGCTTTGTAATAGCGTTTGATTTGGCATCCAGCAGATAATCTGCAACATAGTTGCTGTTTTGTAAATCTCACGGATGCTAGTAAATTCTTCAGTCCTTTCCTTAAGTAAGGAATGAACATAATTAAATGCCTTGTCCACATGCGGGAAATCTTTAAGCGCTTGCTGTAACACAGATTCAAACCGTGCGTGACTCGATGGAGGATTACCTTCGCACGCCATATCGTATTCCGTGTCTGCGTCAACAACGCTGCAGTGTTGACAACATGTGTCAAATTGGGCCAATTAGAGGGTATACCAGACTCTGGTATACCGACATGAGCTTTTTAAAAATAATTTCACAGGCGTTCTTTCGCCCCCTCTCCCCAGCCTCCCCTCGATTTTTTTCTCCTGCGCCCGATTTTTCTTTCGCGCCCCACTAACTGAACGCCTGGAAGAGGCTAATTAAATTTAAGCCACCAAACCAGGTCGCTTAAGCTTGTCGGCAATTAAACAACAAAGAAGGGCATTGTATTGTCGTTCTTTTGTGTTCTAATTTCTATTGTTTTAACAAAAGAAAATATATCGCGCATGGTATAAGAAAAATGAATAAAGTTCTGTCCGTGAAAACGCATAAATTTTTTAAGCTGCTTAACGCGGTCAGTAAACAAATTACCTACAGGAATGTTAAGCGAGAAAAACCGCCTCGTGAAAACACAGCCACTGTATAAAAATTGATCTGATAGAACACGCAATTATTCAGGAATGTATTTTCTTCCGAATAGTGTTACGCATGTGTACTTGTAGATTTTTGATAGATGTTCCGTAGAATAGACGCCTTCCAGTGAACAGTGAACACTTGTGTCGCTGCACTTTGAATTTTATAATTCGGAATACCGTATAAACATTTTTATATTACTCGCCAGTCAGTGCCGATCGAGTCAGTATATTTTTGTAGGCCTCACTGACTTTGACGGCTCTCCAGTCGAGCCGAGGCTTGAAGGAACTTCCAAACAGGATGTGGATTGGGAAAAATATGCTTGATTAAACGGTCTCACTGGCCGGAATGTTATTTCCTTTTGCAAAATAATATTAATCTTAATAAGAGGCGCTTTCATTGAAAACAACATCACTTGACTTACTCTTTCCGATGTCGACGAATAAAATTTCGTGTATTTCGCCGGCCTATTTTCCTCTGGAACAAAATAAAGCTTTGTTACACCCTCTGTTATCGAAGAATTCTAATATCTCGAATGTTTGAGGCCGCTCGCCACATAATATTGGTCCACCTCTACCGACGTCTTTTGTCAGCTCTCTTGTTCTCTATATTCCCGCAGCAGTTTGTTCAACTATTTACGTCACAGTGTAATATGGTTTTGGCCTCGCACAAATTGGAGCCACTTTTTAGCGCCAACAACCTAACTTTGAGACCATAAAATAAGCGTTTTGCATCCTCCCTAACACTTTAAACCTTTTATTCCAAGGTCTAAAAAGGTGAAACTTTTGATACATCAAAAAATAAATAACATTTCATAGACACTTTAAAGAAGTGAAATATTTAAACCAGGTTTTAAACTGACAATACATCACTAGTTTAGTACAGATGGCCCTTTTAGCACACTTTGGTCTGCACCAGTTTTTTTCTGAGCGTTATTATTATGTTTTTAATATTAAGAACCTGCTTCATTTGTCAGGCTAAAGTGGTTCTTATAGTAAGGTGCTTGGTCAAATTTCAGCCTGGAGGTTCTTAATCCACAGTCAGTTGTAAGCGACCATCTCTCGTAACCGACCACGACCACACTTTCAACGCTGGTGATTTTCATTTTTTTTTTATTGTTTCTAACCTCCGGTAAGCAACCACTCACCCATACTTCGATGTCATTGCAGATGCAAATTTAATTATTTGTTACAGTACAAGTCCAAAAGAGCGGTTGTAAGCGACTATCTCCCGTAAGAGAACACCTTGGCTGTGCATTTTGGGTGATCGCTTACTGGAAGTTCAACTGTATTGTTAGCATTAGATCCCATCCACCTAAACCACCTCGGACACTTAATAACGTAATGTCGACACTTAGAATTTTATTTTCAATAAATTTTTTAAGTATAAAAAAGAAAAATCTAAACTCCCCGCTGAGGATTGAACCTGTGACCTCAGCTAGGTTGAGGCTTACGTCGCCTACCGTACCAGAGTACCACCTAGCTTCTCGGGCTGTTTAGGCTTCATTTAACTACATAAAATGCTAACCCTCTCAACTGAAAGCTACTCCGTTATACAAGTCTCAATATGGTGTCCGAGGTGGTTTAGGCGGCTTTTGTTTTCCTCTGCGAGGGAACTCAGATGCACAAAACGCCCAGCTGATGGAAAGGAATTCGGTAGACTCGTAAGAAAAAATGTTTCGTCTTCCTACAACAAAACTCGACTAAAAAGCATTTTTAAAAGCGACTAAACTAATCGGTTATCCGTAGTCCGATTGTCGTCATTTATAATTTCATTTGGCTACTTGACAATGGCTCGGTTTAAATATGTTCCAGGCTTTTGTAAAATAATTAATTACTCTTGCTCGTTGTTTTATACTTTATTATAGTCATGTAGGTTCTGCCTCTGAATCCGTTGCTTCATAAAAAAGGAAATATAATCATCGCGCAGAATGCCTAGCTGGACATCATTAATTTATTATTCAAGCTGCAAATTTGAAAGAGAGGGCACTTTGAAAAGCCCAGAATAAAAGAAGGAATTAAAGGGCCCAATTTGGCAAAGTAGGGTTCACAAAATTTAAACTCGCTTTTCTCGTTTTCGGAAGTTTTAAGTAATCTTTCACGCACGAATTTTTGAAGAGCAATGTTGCATATGCAATTTGTGGGGAAGAAGAGACCCCGCGACATTTGATAGTAAGTTATCCGATGTCTTTTTGTGGTGGAATTCCAACTCCACTTGCAATACCCTCTTGATGAAATCAGTTAAGATCTTATATATATGGTTATAATGCTGCAGACACAATTGTTTTTTTCTCCTCAACTATTATATCTTAATTGTCAAATTGCACATTTTTAAACAAAAAAAAAAACAGAAGCTCAACACCCTGCATTTCCCGCTTTCTTAATTTTTTTTTTTCAGAGAAAATATTGATTCACAGAGCTCCTTGCCATAGCAAATCCAACATTAGAAAAATTCCAAACTACATGGACAACTCTTCTATCCTTGCAATTGTTAAGTGATTAATTAGTGTTTTTTTCCTCTTGTCCCGAAAATTAAACCGCCTTTTAAATTTATGCTGCTTTGGATTGTATTGTAGTGTAAGGATAGTTTATATATTTAATTTATGCTGCTTTGGATTGTATTGTAGTGTAAGGATAGTTTATATATTTAATTTATGCTGCTTTGGATTGCATTGTAGTGTAAGGATAGTTTATATATTTAACAGTTAGATTATGAGCTCGCGAGATTTCTGTCATGTGACAGTTGATGAGGGCGAAGCCCGAATCAACTATCATGCGATAGAAATCAAAAGCGAATAATCTAATCGTTTTAGTATAAATCTACTAGACGTTCGAAACTTAACAACAAATACTATTCACAGACGCTTCGAAAACGCGAAGCTAAGAAGCGGCCGCCATTAGGCTACCCACTCTGCTCACTTTCTACAACAGAATAGATAGTGAGTAGCGTAGGAACAGCATTCGTGATGGAACGCTAGTAGATTTATACTAAATAAATGTAAGTTAGTATTCTTGCTGTTCTTGCACAGTAGATTTGCGAGTTGTTAAATAAAAGTCTATTAAAAAATGTATTTATATACCGTAAATCCTCGAATGAGCGCCTCCCCTCAAATAAGCACCCCCTTGACGATAGACTCTCTTGGTCAAATTATATTAACGAAGTATGCAAAAAGATATCTTCAGCAATAGATGCTCTGAAGCGCATTAGGCCTTTTGTCTCTCGATCTACTGCAATACAAATTTATAACGCCCTAATCCAGCCCCATCTCGATTACTGTAGCCCCGTCTGGGATGGCTTTAGTAACCAACTGAGCGATGAACTGCAAAAATTACAGAACCGTGCAGCCAGGGTGATTGCGAGGGCTAATTACGAGACAAGCTCCAACGTACTCCTGGAAAGGCTGAAATGAGATTCACTCTCAGTAAGACGAAAAAAGCAAAAGGCAGTTGTGATGTTCAAGTCCCTCAACAATTTAGCTCCAGTGTACTTGCAGGACCTATTCAATACACGAAGCACAAATTACAATTTACGAAATTCGTGCGGTAAACTAATTATAACATTGCCCAAGCAACGCACCAATTATCTAAAGCGTAGCTTTAGCTATAGCGGGGCTCAGTTGTGGAATTCCTTACCACAAGATGTAAGGAATATCAAGTCATTAGGGCAATTTAAAAGGGAAATAAACCGACTATTTCAATCATCGGTTTCCCACTCGGCAACCTCGTAAGTGAAGTGTATATAATAATGATATAATGATATGATTTAATGATATAATTGTCACTTTTTATATCTGAATGATTTTACCGAGTTTAAATAAAGTTGTATGTATGTATGTATGTATGTATGTATGTATGTATGTATGTATGTATGAGTCAAATTTTGAAATAAGCCCCCCCCCCCCCCCCCCTCGAGTAAGCCCACCTCTCCTTCTTCCCCCCTTGAAGATGACGCCACTGAGAATATTCGTATCACTGACATGGATGAGGATGAAATCGAAATTGATACCTTAAACGTTACGTTCGCTGAACTATAGTTAACTACCATTATAGTGGTACGAACAGATTTGCCAGTTAGTAAATTTTCATGTACGGCAAACGGAAGATGTGAGTCAAAACCTGTCACGGACTAGTATTCCACCCAGAAGGCGGCGTACATGTAGTAATACCCCTACATGTAGTCGCTTCACGCTACTATAGGTTTCTATAACATTGGTGTAGACGTCACCATTGAACGGAAGGTTGGTGTTGGCGGGTTGTAGTCTCGTTTCTAGCGCCTGCATTTCTTTTGGCCAATTACAAGGAAGCAAGAGTGGTTTGTCTCTGCGGGAGGGCTCTGGGGACGAGATTACTGAAATGTTTTGGTCTTTTCTTTCAGTATCAAAGAACACGCGTATCAACTGTCAACAATTACGTTCAGTTTAATTGACGACTTCAGAAAATAAAATAGAACTGTCAGTTAGTATAACTATTTACATAGTTGTGTTACATACTGTATAGTAAAACTCTCTTTTTACAGCAAATACTAGAGGTAACAGTAAGTAATTTACAAAATGATTTTGGTAGGCCTGTGGATATACAACACCCGCATTAAACGGAAAGTGAAATTAACAGAACGTCAACTTTTCAGAAAACCGGTTTTACAGAATTATTTTCACATTTTGACTCCCACAGGAAAAAAAAAAAAAACACAAAACAATTGTCGTATAGCACCACATTTGTAATCCTCATATTTTAAACATCGTGGAAGATCGATTATCGCAGTGATGTAATAATGTGATGACATGACTACAAGATGTTTGTGTAGTATGTATGTAGATTTCGCTTTGACTATTCACCACAAAGGATGTTTGGTAAACATCCCTTTCCACTGTCGAGAGTCTGCCTCCTGTGTGAAGACAAAGATAACAGTTAATGATGGAGCGATCACCTTGAAATGATTACATGTACGCGTAAACACTGGAATTTGTTGGAAGCAATTTGTGGGTTCAGCGAACGGCGGCAAACCAGCGCGGCTTTTGTTGATTTAGCGAACACGCAAGGCAAAACTAACGGATTGCGAGCTAAAACGTAGCTGTTCTCTTTGACGTCACTCACTTTTCAGAATTCTGATTGGTCAATCAAACAAGCCTCTTTCATTATTCGGGATACTTTTTTGCGGGAAAAGGAGTAAAGCTAGTTTTGATCATCTCAACTACTGGCGGATGGAATAAATGGTAAATACTCAGGGATACTGTTTTCCAAAGTCATACGAAAATCACTCTTCCTAATGCAACATACAACTATGAAGAGAACAACGACAAGTACGTATACTACTTCACAGAGCTGCACACGAACCTTAAGCTTAGAGTCCAGAAAACTCAATCTCTCTTCCAAGTGTTTCATCTCCTGTTTGTACAAAGACCAAAACGGAATGGTTACAGTAGTGTCAATGCATCTTGTAATATAAAAAAAAAATGTTGGATAATGTCAAACACATATGTCAAACACAAACCCACGCTTTATTTAAAAGCAGTTTACACCGCTTCAATATTGCAGAATAGACCATTAAAAGACCTTTCCCGCATTCCACTCCAGTGAGCACACACATTCAATGAAACGAGGTCGAGGCTTGGGTGGACAATTTCATAAAAATCACTGCATTTTGTCCACCCCAGCCTCGAGTTGGTGCCTTTGTTCACAGGAATGCGGGAAAGGTCTATTAATTATTTTTTACAATTATGTGCTTAGTACCCTGGCCTTTGAGTGGAAGTGAGGCTGACATTGACTCTTGCTTTTCATATGTAAATATTGCTGAACATAAACTAGTTAGCATAAGAACAACATGATTAAAAATCAAAACCACGTAATGGAGTAGAAGTGTTCTCGAGTGGCCGGGTATTCTGCAGTTAAGCCCCACGTAATTGTGCGTGGACGATTCTCAGACACGAAACATTTTATTGTGGCAAACCCACACCCTGGGGGTGATCTAAACTGATACCTGTTCGTATGGTCACAGAATCATTCAAAACTACCAGAAGTAACTATTGAAACGAAGTAATACTCACAGCGCTAAGTTTTGCATCTCGTAAGCGCGACAGTTTTGGAACAGTGTCTTCTAGTTTGCTTATCTGGAAATGACATTCAAAAAGAAATTAAGGGTGGCTTTTTCAATTCTTGATGTCAGTTAAGATATGTTGTGCTCGACTACTACTTTTACAATTTTTTTCCCCACTTTCCTAATGCCTTTATTTTTGCGAATCGTCAAAGCTTCGAGGAAATCTAAAGGAAATATCTGCTTACCGTAAAATAGATAATAGAGTAATAATAAATTAATTGCAACAATTTACAAATCTAATTTGCAATCTACTACTTTTTATTATTGTTATTAATATTACTATTATTATTAGAGCAGTTTTCAATTGTGTGAAAAGTAATTTCGTAATTGCTTTGGTTTTTTATTGCTACGCTTTGTGATTGGCTAAAAAATCTCGCGCCATTTTCTCAACCAATCAGAAGTAAAACCAAAACCAATCGTGACTTGCTAGCACGCGTTTTCCTGCGCTTGGCGCCGCCGACATGTTATTGCCTCGAGCTCTGATTGGTTCATTAGATTGTTTACGACTGCTGTGATTGGTCAGAGTAATAACTTTGGTTTTGGTTTTACGACACTCAATTGAAAACTGCTCTATTAGAGCAGTTTTCAAATTATCGTAAAACCAAAACCAAAGTAATTACTCTGACCAATCACAGCAGTCGTAGAGATTTTTTAGCCAATCACAAAGCGTAGCAATGCAAAACCAAAGCAATTGTGTAATCACTTTTGACACTCAATTGAAAACTGCTCTATAGAAGAAGATTGAATCTATCTTTAAAAGATCCTAAGAAGATCCTTGAAGATCCTTGAGATTCTTGACAAAGAACCTCAATGATCCTCAAAGACCCGCTTTGAAGATCTTGGCAAAGATCTTTGAGGATCTTGGTTAAGATCCTTGAAAAGATCCTTGAAGATCCTCATGAAGATCTTTAAAGATCCTCAAAGATCCTAGAACGTTTTTCACCAGGGTAACCTTACATATTAACTTCATTTTTTTTAGCAAGAGATCGAGTCAACTGAAATGGTTCAAGATTTGACATAGGCTGCACCCTTCAATTAAACACAAATTCTCAAATTATCAGATAAAACAGCAAGCGATAGAGATCACAGCACATAAGAGTTGATCAAGAGCGATAATTTTATACTTACCCTTTTGCTAAACAGCTGTAATTTCCTCTTGTATGTCTCATTGTAGCTTGGGAGATCAACTCGTCTGGGAGTAGGCTTCACTACAATTAGGTCACATGGGGTATAAATGGAAGATGATACAAGGGTGAGTGGATATACAGTCAACTCCTTCTAAGACGGACACCGTCGGGACCGGCCCCAACTGTCCGTCTTAGAGAGGCGTCCGGCTTATAGAGAGTCGAGGTAATGTGACACCAGTAATTATAAGAAAATAAAGCTGAACCTATTCGCAATGAATACACGTTTGGACAGTGTTTTTGTTTCTCTCCATTTGGTGTTTAGAAATGACGATAATGGATTCATTTTTAACTTGTATTAAGCCGACAAGATACAAGCTGTCAAATAAACGTCTTGTCTGTACACAAGGAGACACGTACTGTATTTGGTTATGTAATTTGCTTCCCCTAAATTGCAATTTACTGTCATGTAGAGCACCAACATTTCCGTTTTGAGGTATTTTTTACTACATATAAAGCACTTCTCAAGTGTCCGTTGCCCGTCTTAGAGAGGTGTCAGTCTTATAGAAAGTATAATTACAGTAAAATGACTGAAAAACGGCAGGGACCAACACCAGGTGTCTGTCTTAGAGAGGTGTCCGTCTTATAGAGGTGTCCGTTAAGAGAGAGTTGACTGTATCACATTTCTCATGTGAGAAGATGATATCTCAGAGCAGCCAAAATTGTGTTATTTTGTTTATTATATAAACAACATTAATTACAAAGTTTTAAGCAATTTTCCGAAGATTTTCCGAAGAGTTTGAAAATTCTTTGAATATCGTCTGAAGGTTTCCGATCATTTTCTGAATTTTTTGTGAAAGATATTCAAGGAGGATCCGAAGATGATTCCATTGTAGACAACACGGTTTAGCCTGTTTGCCATTTCATAAGGGCAAACATGGTAGCAATTTACATGAAAATATTGAATATGAGAAATTTCTGAATCACTCCGATTTTCACAGTGAATATAAAATTGAGAACTTCACATCTCTCATTTTTGGCATTCAGACTGGGTTATTTTTATAAATGTAAATTCTTACCAGAAGAGTGCCTCTTGCATACTTCAAGTATATAGGGGCTGTGTGGATAAAAAAAAAAATGAAAATGAACATACCGGTAGGTATAATTGAAGGGCTCAGAGCATAACTGTAATTGAATTGTCGAATTTGAGACCTTTTTTTTCGCGCTTATTTTGCCTCATTTTCGGAATATAACCTACAAATTAACTACAAAACATCGTTCGGAAATTGGTATGCTGTTTTTTTTTTTTCGTCGTTTTAGAGAAAAAACATATTTTTTGCATACGTTATTTCTCTAAAACGACGGAAAAAACAATTAATTTGTAGGTCACATGCCAAAAATGAGGCAAAATGAACGCAAAAAAGGTCTCAAATTCGACATAGGTTGGTTATGCTCCGACCCTTTAAATTGTATTAGTTACAGAACCATACATGTAGCACCTTGATAATCAGGAAAGGTGGTGTCTCACACAAGATTATCACTAATTCACTAGTCTTAACACCAGCATGAGTCAGAGTACAATAGGTAGCACAGTCCACAGTATGGGGTGTCAGGGTAGTACATGTATGCTCTAGTAGTGCCTGGTTGCCCAAGGTGACTAACTTTTGCTTTTGAGCGATACGGCTTACACAAAGCTTAAGTGCCATACAGATGGTGTAGTAGTTGAAGTGCTGGGGAGAAACTTTTACTGAAAGAAAGTTCCTGTTTATAGGCACTAGCTCTCTATGGTGGATGTCATAATTTATTGTAGTCCCAAAGGTGTCCACTTTAGCAAGAGGACAAGAATGTACCGGTAGCGTATTTGGCAAAACTAACCTTGTTACAGTATTTTCTGGAGTCCGCCTGCTCAAAGGTATAAATGATCCTCTTCCATTTCTTAACTAATAATATTACAAATAGCAGAAAATCAAACTAAGACACAAGTCAGGCAATTAATATTTAACAAAATACATTAGCTATGCTATAAGCTTATAGATTAGCTATGCTATAAGCGGGTTTGTAGATATTTAAATTTTATTTCTTTAAATTAAGATCAATTAATTAATGTAACAGTGTTGAAAACCAATAAACCAATAAACCAACCAAAAAAAAAGAAAAATGAGAAACTACATGAACAAAAACCATGGATGCCCTGCTGTTGCACTGTAGATTTATTTTTAAACTATCAACTAAAAATTATAAAGGACTAAAACACAATCCACAAGCAAATTGATCAGCAGATTTTGGATTTTCGTACAAAAAAAACTACAACCTTATAAAAAATTGAAGGTGCATGTATGATGTTTTATAACTACTGTAATGTTAAAAAGCCTGCAAAAGACAAAAAGCTACACTATAAGCAACAACCCCCCTCATTTGGAAAACAAATAATAATGATACAGTGAACTCTCTTCAAGCTGGACACCCTCGGAACCACCTCTACACTGTCACTAGCAGCCCAACTGGGAGAGGGCTCTGCCTTACAGAGGGTTTACAGAGGTGTCTGCCTTGAGAGAGTTGACTGTACCATTGACTGGGCTGTTAAATTGCCATTTTTCAGGAGAAACCAGAATTTTCATTCAGAAATTTAAAACAGTACTACACCCCAATGTAAATAGCTATTTTCATAGGGAAACTTGCCAAAAAGATGGAAATCCTCAGATATACTATCTTTGTTTTCCAACCAAAATGACTGGAAAATCTGCATAAAAGAAGGTGTAGGTTGTGCATGACTTTTACAAATGATTTTGCCTCACACCCCTGTTCCTGGTCCTTTTTCGCATGTATAATTATATTGACACATTTTTGACAGTACCAGTGCACATGTATTAATGCCCTAGGGTTACCCTAACCACTTGACAACTTTCATATTACATGCACACACATGTACACCACTGGGAGTGGTCAACTCTGACCATTCTTAATGCAAATGGTAAAATTAATGCCCTCATGATAATCAACACAGCATGCATGTACATTTACCTTCAAAACATTTCCTTTTTCTGCTACAGATATGCCAAGCTGTTCAACAAGAGCCTGCAAAGAACACTCAATTCATCATTCAACAAGTCAGTCATTCATTTGGTCAGTTAATAAATAAGTATTGATAGATCCAGTCAGTCAGTCAGTCAGTCAGTCAGCAGACAGTCATTCAGTGAGTATTAGGCAAGTAATTTACCGTGTAGACTGTTGGAGTCAATCAGTCAGCCACCCAGCCAAGAAGTCAAGTTAGTCAGTCAAAGGTGCTAAATGGGAAGTCAAACTGTTGAATGAAGAAAATGGTGCTTTAAGATTTGAATTAAGCCCCCCCCCCCCCACCCTCTCTAATAAGCCCTCCTTCAATGAGGCCTGAAATTAAGTGAGCCCCCAGTGGTGATGGGGGTGATCATCATAGCATTTAGGGGTTGACCCACAGGGAGCCCAAACGCTTTATCGGCTGTAACATAATCATTTAATAAAATATTGTTATTTACCTGTTTTCCTGTGTCTTTTTTAGTCGTTTTGAAAGCGATTTGAATCAGAGCGAAGACGGTTGACCTTGCACGCAAGTTTCAAATATTATCTTGTCTGCCGCTTCGTAAATACGACGCGCCTATTACGTCTCAAATTTCCATTATTATTAACTCGATCTCCCATTATTATTAACTATTAACTCTCCTCGGGGGAGAATCTCGGATTTCAATTTGACGGTCACGAGAAGAGAGAAGAGAACAAGGGGTGAAACTCACTGAGAGCGTTCGTACACTCTGTGACTACAGTTGAGGTGACCAGTCTCGCGCGTGGATATGCGCGAGGAAACACGAGCCAACGGCCGGCAACCTTTGACTACAATTTTTAGGACAAGCGATTTCCGCTCAAATCAAGGTCCTGTGCCGGACAATTTTAATGTTGTTTACTGGTGAGTCAAATAATATTTCCATTTTGTTTGCTCGGTTCTTTGCCAGTTAAGAACACAAATGCATGTGGACAACCAGACGAAAAGCTGAGCGATCCCTTGGCAAGGGATCGCTCAGCTTTTGGTCCCGGCCGCGATTATAGAAAATAAATCAGTAAATAAATATTTCTCCTTTTGCCGTAACAAATTGAATTGTTTAAAATTTGAATTTTGGCTTTACGGTTCGTAGATAAGAACACAAATTCATGTGGACAACCAGAACATATTTTAGCCAAGGGATCGCTCAGCTTTTGGTCCCGACCGCGATTATAGAAAATAAATCAGTGAATAAATATTTCTCCATTTGCCGTGAATGCCGTGTATTTATACCGAACAATCTAGATCAAACACTGATACACGAGCGGTAGATTTATCTCGCGTCAAGACCGTGTATTCCTCGTGGAATCTTCTGTTCTATATTTCCGACATATGCGGCTGTCAAATGAAAACAAAAGCGTCTGTCACGAGAACAATAAAACCTCTTTGATGAAGGACATGCTCACAAGTATAAAATCACTTCCGGTCAAGTCAACTGTAGTCACAGATCGGACGAAAAGCCGCATCTAAAAACAACCCAAAACTAAGCAGGAAAACGGGCGTCCCAACAAACAAATCATGCCTCACATGATTATTCACCCTTTAATTAATCGAGGTGTGAAGTTCTATTCAAAATTGGTCAGTAACAAGAGAATTATGCTTCAAAATAAAACTGCCCTCATTTTAGTTTCATCCCTTGCTCTCTTTCTCTCTTACTGGAGAGTTAATAGTTAATAATAATGGGAGCTCGAGTTAATAATGGAAATTTGAGACGTACATGTAATAGGCGCGTCGTATTTACGAAGCGGCAGACAAGATAATATTTGAAACTTGCGTGCAAGGTCAACCGTCTTCGCTCTGATTCAAATCGTTTTCAAAACGACTCAAAAAGACACAGGAAGACAGGTAAATAACAAAATTTTATTAAATGATTATGTTACAGCCGATAAAGCGTTTGGGCTCCCTGTGGTTGACCTTCATGGTTTGGTACCACTAATATAAGGGCGTTTGACTAGAAAATGACCACTGTCAGTATTCTGATACCTTTTAGGACACATGTACATGTTTTAAGCCAGAAAAATATGCTCCTGACCGGAACAACTTTTCAGACAAGACCGGTACCTCTTAGGGGTACAAAATGGGTTTATGATACCTTTTAAGATACCCCCTCCCCCTGGATCCTGGGAATTGTACATGTACAGGTGTAGTGTACCTCCAAGAACTTGGCTTTTGCGTATGCTTCATGGTCACATTCTTCTTCAAAATTTCCTTCTTCAGCATTGAACTGGAATCGCTTTAAATCGGACACTTCTATTCATAAAGGTTAAATAAACAATATGTTAGAACAAAGTAGTTGTCTAAAGTTAATCTAATGAAGAAATCCCGGGAGAAATGCACTAAATACTAAACATAAAATCGGCTAAGGACGTCGGCACAGGGGTTGCACTGAAAAGGATTTGTTAAAATTTGGTTATTTTACAGTGTATCAGCTCTCCCACCTTCTCCATTTCTGACAATAATCCAAAATGTTCTTTTTTCATTACTCATCCTCACATTAGTTAACAGGGTGTAAGAGTAATAAAATGAATTGAAAACTACGCTGTTTTGGCTGTTCGATCGAGAACAGCAAACAACGGTGACGGCAAATAAACAAACGAAGGTGATATTGGCCAGCGGTTACCAGTGGTAGAAAAACTTCACTGCGCTTCACACGACGTGGTTCATGGCGAATTCAATATGGCGGACTCGCCTCAAGCAGAAAGTCTGAGTTTTGTCGAGGTAAATGCTAATTACACTGGTTTTCTTTACTCAAGTGTGTATTTGTGGGTAGTAACCGTGTTATCAATTTTACTTTCTTTAGCTTACGGATGAAGAAAAGGCTGTTCTTAGAGACTGCAGAATAAATAGTGTTTACTTCAGAGGTAAGACTATGAGCTTAAAGTTAAGTCCTTAAGGTTGTGTAAATGGGCTAAAATGACTCGTGTAACTGAAATCTTTTTGTTTACTGAGGGGATGAGGAAGCCCAGTGTTTGTATTGGAAAAATGTCTAAACAACAAACATGTTGGCATGTTTTTGTTAGCCTGCGTAGCAGGCGCATGAAAATAATGGGCGCAAGAAAGAACGGGGCGCACGAGGGAGACACGCGAGGAGGAAAGGAGCGCCTGCCCGAGAGGCCCACGAAAATCGTTTCCCGCCCCCTATCCAATTACGTTGCGTGATCTGTCAAAAATTTTGATGTCACTCGAGAGCGGCGATGAATTGCGGTCCAAATCGAATCGTGGAAAAAAACGAGACAATGAAAATCCTGATATTTTCTGTTGTCCGTACAAAACAAATTTATGAATAGTTTATGAGCCTTGCGTTACAAAGAGGTCTGTCTTACATGAATCTCTTCAAGCCGTCTGCGAGGGAAAATGACTGTGGCCGAAAATAGCTCGAATAGCTCATCAGATAGGGATATCTGCTGAGGAGTTGTTTCCGAAGTTGTATGCTCTCCGTGTGGAGGAATAAATTATGTGACATGTTTAGTTCCGTTTCCTCGGCACATTCAGAAGATTCTAGCGAAAACGATGTTGGCGAGACATGTAAAAGACAAATAGGAGCTGTCTTAACTCCGGGAATTTATAGCAAGAGTCCTGCTCGTCGCTTCGCCGTGTTTGTTTACACACAATTTCAGCGGTCTGGGTCACATAACTCGTAGTTTAAAAGAAAAAATATCCTTCAGGAGTTATAAAACAACTGAAACCGTCGGCGAAAACAATTCTAAAGCCGCTGGCAACGAAAAATCATTCATGAACGTTTCAAATCACGAACGCCTTCGTCATTCAGCTGTCAGGGAGATAATTCCAGCTTTTCTGGGACCTCAGAACATGTTATAAACTCTGATCGCGAACCCGCCGTCGAATTTAGAACTGACCGAAAGAGTCGGATAAAAATAATTCTGATCAGAAAAAAAACAGTAATTCCCAACAAATTGACAAAATTATTTTTAACCGACCGACAAGAAGATAGACAACCGATTAGAAGCAGCCGATTTTGAGTCGCTCGATCGCTTACGGCTTCGCCACTCACGGGTACAGCTCCTTGTGAAGAGAAAACAAAAATCCTCTGCCTACCAGGCAAACCACCAGGAAGCTTATTAAAAGACGATTCAACTCATCCAAGACATGTTATTCTAAACTTTACGCATTGAATGACGAATTCATTGACAAGTTGTTTACACAAGCATTCGTCAGATTCTGAGAAAAACGATCTCGTGTTTCCTTTGAGTGACAGTTTTCTCGCCCAACGCGACCACTTATTCCCTCGGGAGCCTCTCAACCAATAGGAATTTTCCGCACTCACAGAGTGCGAAAAAAAACGATTTTGGGGGGCCTCTCGGGCAGGCGCTACTTTCCTCCTCGCGTGTCTCCCTCGCGCGATTTTCATGCGCCTGCTACGCAGGCTATGTTTTTGTATGTTTAATAAACCGTATTTTCTCGATTAAACGCCCCCGGCGTTTATTTCAAACTTGGTCTCGGGGACCCGGCGTTTATTTGAAGCCGGCATTTAATCGCGGTCCGGCATTTATTAATAAAGTAAAATTGTCTGTCAAGAAAACAACAAGTACGATCCTTGTGCGATGGCTTTGTACCGTGAGCATGGACCTGACAACGACAAGATAAATGTCGGACACATCCCTATCGAGCTCTCATCCACCCTTTGCTTCTTCGTAAAACATGGAGGGAATGTTTTAGCTAAAGTGAGACAGGAAACCTACAGAGCTAGAAACTTGTTACAAGGCGGCCTTGACGTCCCTTTTATTGTTCAATGCGCGATTTATGTCACCCAGAAAGCACAATTTTTGACAAGACTAAAACAACTAATAAACAAACGCTGGAGGGATCCTCGCGATTTTAACGACAGCGAGCACTACAACAAAAGAAAGAGAGTGCGTCAGTCATAACAACAGGAACGTGAACATTGCCATATGTTTTCAATTTTGTGTTGTTGTACAGCATACATCGCAGTTAATGTTAGGCCAGACTTGTTTGTTAAACATTTATTAAAGTTACAAAAGCAGTATACCGTGTACTAGTACATGTCATAGCAGTGCTTTTCTAGTGAATATCTTTACTTGTTGGCTCGACGCAAATAAACGCCGGGACCTCAAACAAACGCCCCCAGCATTTATTTCAAACTTGACTTGGCCTCGGGGACCTGATGTTTATACGAGGCCGGCGTTTAATCGGGGTCCGGCGTTTAATGGAGAAAATACGGTACCTGCCAACTTTTCCCAAGTCAAATGCATGTGATTTTCGTATCCATATTACCCGAATATCTGAAAGAATTATGATGACTTCCCGAACATTGCCGAAGATTCCCAAAGATGTTCCAGCAATTTGGGGGGGGGGGGGGGGGTACTCCCCGAAAATTTGGGTCCTATTTGCTTGTTTGAACCTTCAAAATCTCCCAAAGTCTTTGTTTTCTAGTGAAATTTCAGCCGGTAATAAGTTCTCTTTCAGGTGGTGAAATTAGCCGGTAGCCGGCTCTTAGCTACATCCCTGCTTATGAATTTATCCATGGCCAGGTATCCCCCACGACCTTAAGGAGGTTTGACTGCACTTCTCTGTTTTGGATCATAACGAGATTTGTTTTGGTCAGTTGTGATCCAAAGGACATTGTGCTACTCTACATCCAGCCCTATAATAGAACAGTTTTTTTTTAATTTTATTAAAGAACAACTCTTACAGTTGTATATGATTTTTGCAGGACTTCCTGTAGGAGTTTGTTCTGTTCTTCTATTAAGACAAGCAGTAAATGCTGGTAGGTAGAAGTGAACATGCAGTAAACATTAGTTTTTGTTTTATAATATTACTACATGTACTGTACATTTTGTTTTATTTTTAAAGAAGGTGAGCACAACCTACACTGTATAAGCCAGTGACTTCCATGTAGTCAGGCAGTTGCAATTAGTAGAAAACATTTTGAAATGTGCAATTTAATAAGAACAGAAGGTAAATATAAGTTTAATTTTTAATTAATGACTTTTTGTGTTTTGTTTTCAATTAACTCTTGTTCATAGCGGAGCACTTGCCAGGCCGAAGGCCTGGCTGCGCAGCTCCATACTCATAGAACCTGTGCCGTGATTTTTCATGGTCAGGGCTAGCGGAATGTTTCGCGGGCGCGTGTGTGTCCGTCCGCCCGCCGTGTTGGAACAACATCCGGGATCTTAGCAATTTTGTTTTTCGCGCGGCCACACAGCCGTGAGCTCGGTAAACACTTTAGTTGTTTTGTTGTGTCTAGCGGAGAATTAAAGTCGTTATTTTCCTGCATTTTTTCGCGGTTTGCTACTCAAGACAGGGATACTAATTAAGGTATACTCAGAAGCCGCTTTAGTGGAAAAAGACGAGCTTTCAGGGATAAAATCTTGCTTCGACGAGGAACTTCATGTATTACGTTTTTATCAATACGGGAGTAGTTTGTTTTCTACGGATTTCAGAACCAGAAGCGGAGATTTGAATTTCCAAGCAAGCGAGGACTTAAAGGTAAAACAGATTACAGTTTTCGATGAGAATTTATGTTGATATCAATCTGTGAGTGACTTTTTATTAGTGTTATTGTAAGTTTTGGAGAATTGATTTTAAAACGTGCTTAAATTCAATTGTATCGATCTCTTGAATTTCATCGAAGAAAGCTTGAACTTGATGAGCTATAAATAAATGGTACGCATTTTGCTTTTAAACTAATGGAGATTTGAAAAAATTTTTTCGAAAGAAGATTGTGTTGTCCATTTTTATGTGTTTGTTCATTCATTAGATAGATTGAAAAGCGATTTTATGTAAACAAAACAAGACTTTGATTTTATAGTACAGTTCTATCTTCACTCGCATCGCCTTATGCAAATAAGCTTATGTTTGTGTATTTTTGCAATTTTTGATTTTCAAATCAGTTTCTCGGGCAATTTTTGACAAACATAAACTGTATTTTATTCGGAAACTAGTGGTACTAGTTATTCTAGACAGAGAAAAGTTGTTTTTGTGAACTTTTGTATGGTCTATAAAAATGTACTATGCAGACGGTCGCGTAATAAGCTTAAGCTTACTGTTTTTGAGAATTGCTATTGAAAAAGCTTGAACTCGATGAGCTATAATTAAATGGTACGCGTTTTGCTTTTAAACGTAAACTAATGGAGATTTGAATAAATTTTTTCGAAAGAAGATTGTGTTGTCCATTTTTATGTGTTGGTTCATTCATTAGATAGATTGAAAAGCGATTTTATGTAAACAAAACAAGACTGATTTTATAGAACAGTTCTATCTTCACTCGCATCGCCTTATGCAAATATGTTTGTGTATTTTTGCAATTTTTGATTTTCAAATCAGTTTCTCGGGCAATTTTTGACAAACATAAACTGTATTTTTTTCGGAAACTAGTGGTACTAGTTATTCTAGACAGAGAAAAGTTGTTTTTGTGAACTTTTGTACGGTCTATAAAATGTACTGTGCAGACGGTCGCGTAATACTGTTTTTGAGAATTGCTAAAATTGAAAATAGCCCGTTCGTCAATCTTAATTCTTGTGCTTCCAACCTTTCACCTTAGTTAAGTTTCACCTTAGTTAAGCTTGTTCAAAGTGCGATGCTGTTAGGCTTGGGCTATGTATATATATTATACAGTATCAACTTACAACTGTATTCTAGTATTCATTTTATAATTAATAGTTATACAATGTAAGTATTGCAGCTGTGCAATAAATTACTTGCAAGTTTTGTAACACATAGTTAAGAATACCCATTCAATGGCTATAATTTTACCATCAAGAGTTACACTGTACACATGTTCAGAGCTGAACTTGTAATTAATTTAATGGATATCATAAATATTATGGTGGGGTTGAATTGACAGTATAAAATGTAATTGGTTTACAATATTCCTTGAAAATATATTCAAAGTCATGTTTAAAGTAATTACATAATTTTAGATGCAATAAATTTTGAAATTTTGAATCAAAGTGATTGCATGTAAATGCAATTAAATTTTGAAATTATCTAATTCCCTTTTGATTGTCTTTAAAATGTAGAATCTGAGGCATGTATGTACACAATGTATGAGTTCCAGCATATTATTTCCAACTTTCCTGTTTCAACTGTGTCTGAGTCAAACACTCTATTTAGAATCACCTGCCAGTAATCATCTGTGGATCCCCTGTTAGTTTTATTTAAAATTAGCACCTCACCTTATTATGAGGGTGACTACAATGAACCTTGCAAAAGATGCAACTGTAACTCTTGTTAAATACCTTTTTTACCTGACTTGCACAATGTTAAAAGAATGTTTTGTATTTTACAAGGTCATTTTCCTCACATTAAAAGATTTGCAGCAATGTACTATACAGGTAAGGTGAATGTTAAACATGCAGCCTTGTAGCTTTATTATTTCAATACATTAAATGTATCCTACCAATTTAGTACTTTTTACAGTGTATGGTGTTTACACTGTATATAATCATATGTCAGATACATGTATTCTCTTCCCTATGGGCATTTAAATTTAATAATCAAAAGTAGTCATTGATATGAAGGAGTTGTAGTAAAATGGGATAATGATTTAGGCAGTTAAAAGAAAAGGTTTTTATTTATCACAATTAATACAGAATAAGGTTTGTCTTAAATAACACAAGTACAATAAGAAAATAAAACAATAATATTGACCCGTGTTCTGTTTTACATGCACAGGTAATGTAACAAGTAAAAGTGTTAAAAATATGACCATAAAAAGTTAAATCCATGACCATATCCACAGTGATTTTCTGGAATTCATTCATGTGTCAAAAACAAGTGATGCTGATAACTTTGCAGCTCATGTCTGCTTAATTGAGCTCAATTATTGAAGTCTTTAGAAACTGAGCATTTTTTCTTAACCAAGTACAAATGTAGAACCTTAATTTACTTTGCATGGAATGCAAAAGCCACCAAATGTTACCAAATATACTCAGCTACATATAAATATTCTATAGAGCAAAACAGAAGCAGTAGTTTGGAGATAAAGTAGTGCAGGATTGCAAGGATGGAAGTGGATTACAGTTCATTATAATTTTAATTTGTGACAGGTGGTAAAGAAATCAAAGTTTCCATTCTGGTTGAATTTTGATTTTTTTTTTAACTGTTATTATTTTTTAGTTTTCATTTCTTTGGCAATTACATTAATCTCTTTTGGCGCTTTTTTCCCCCATTTTAAGATATGTGAACCTATGTGGCCGTAGCTTGGCACAAGTCTCTTGTACATGTACATCTGTACAGTAGCTCAGTGGTTAGAGCATCTGACTGGTGTACAGAAGGATATAGGTTCAATTCCTGTCAGGGCCTCGGATTTTTCTTTCTTCCATGCTCATGACACAATGGACATTGCATCTTTCTCATGTGTTTTATTAGGACTGTTTGGATTTGGCTTCTTGGCTGGAGTAAGTTCTTATAAAACTACTTGTGTGGAGAAGATAATGAAGTTAGAGAATTCCAGACTTGCTGATCAAGTTAGAGCAACACAGATGTGAGTAGTGGCTACTGGGTATTCTAGAATAAACTACAGCAGCATTCATTTATCTTCTTTCTGTTAATTTTTTTTTTTTTTGGCTTATAAAGATTGAGGCATCAATCAGAAAACACTGTAAACCAGCTGTACATATAGTTTGTTTCTGCCAGAACTGCTTTATTTTGAAGCAAATTGAGAAAAGCAATTTTTATGATAGGATGGGCAAAATGACTAAAACATACTGGCAATTAGCCTTATATGCAGACCTTCTTTTAGCTCATCACACACTCCTTCCTTCATTACGAGCTAAAAGAAGGTCTGCATATGAGGCTACCTTGTAATTGGTTTGGTAATTACCTTTTTAGCGGAGCTCTGCGGGCCGAAGGCCCGCGCGGAGCGCCATACTCATAGAACCCATGCCGTCATTTTTCATGGTCATGACCAGCGGAATGTTTCGCGGGCGCGTGTCCGTCCGCCCGCCGCCCCCCGTGTTGGGCATTTTGAAACGAAAGCGAGGCTTTGATTTTCGCGCCTTCGCGCAGCTACATGGCGAATGTCACGTCAGCTCGGTAAACACGTTAGTTGGAGCTGTGTTTAGCGGAGAAAACTGAGAAAACCGTTTAAAAGTCGTTATTTCCCTGCATTTTCGCGGTTTGCTACTTAAGACAGGTTTCACAATTTCTCGAACAGTGGTCAAGACCGCATTTGAGGCTGTGTGACTCTGCAAATCAAGCGTTTTTGGAGGAATATAGAGCTGGCTTTGTTTTGCGCGCGGCTACACAGCCGTCAGCTCGGTGAACACGTTTTAAAAAGTTTGGATCTTTCGCTGGTCAGTGTTTTAGCGGAGAAGAAAAGTCGTTATTTCCCTGCATTTTTTCGCGGTTTGCTACTCAAGACAGAGATACTAATTAAGGGATACTCAGAAGCTGCTTTAGTGGAAAAAGAAGAGCTTTCTTGGATAAAATCTTGCTTCGGGGAACTTCATACATTTTTCAATGCGGGGAGATGTGTGATTTTATTACGGATTTTTCCAGTACCAAAGGATCGGAGAAAACGGACACTAAAACTCTCGAACGTTCTGAATATGACGGCGAACAACCTTTGCCGAAGAGGAGAAACACTGGACATCGGACAAACAAACATAAACAGAAAAGCAAGTAACTGTCTAAATGTGATTTTCAAAAATTGTTTAGTTAATATGTAAGCTTAATTTTACCAGAAGAATTTTCAGAGCTAAATTTACAACTTTGAATATCCGTGGTTTTGGCAATGAAGCCAAACAACGCTGTGTTTTTGATTTTGCGAAAAATTCCCATTCTGATTTTATTTGTTTACAAGAAACTTTAGCGACAAGACAAAATGCGATAAATTCTCTGACAGCTATTTATGGCGCGGTAAAAGTTTCTGGTTGCCCGCTCTTGGTAAACAAGGCGGCGATGCCTTTCTTGTCGCTGAAAATACTGATTTCAAATGTTTACAATGGAAAAAAGATTCTTCTGGTAGAATTGTTAGTGTTTTAACTGAACTCGACGACACGAAAATTAATTTGGTTTTATACTTATGCACCCACGAATCCAAGTGAACGTATTTTTATGACACAAAAAAAAAACCACGGCCGACTGAAAAATACAATGCACATGGTTTAATGCGGATAAAACTATCGGTACACGTTTGGATAATTTTTTTATTGCTCAGGACTTGTATGATTCCTTTTTAAAATGTGAAATTTTACCTTGTGTTTTTTCCGATCATGATTCTGTTGATTTAAGCCCCAATTTGCATAATGCATTACTTTGGAGGCTAAATTTAGAATTTAATATCTCAGAAATTATTAAGAAACATGTATTGCACCGGAAAACATTTACTTCCATTCAAGCTTGGTGGGATTTTCTTAAAGAATCTATAAGATTAGTTGCTATAGATTTTGGTCGAAGTAAACAAGGCACATTAAGTTAAATCGCGATATTAACAACTATAAATCCTTTGATCGAAGCTAAACGGACTCTCATTGAAGGAGATAACTCAGTGAAAACCACCATAGAAACGCTTGAAAGAGAAATTCGGGCCATTAATTTATCCCAAATGAGAGGAAGCCAAATTCGTAGCAGAGTCAAATGGCTTGAAGAAAGTGAAAAACCTACCAAATTCTTTTTTACGTGCTCAGAAAAAATACTGTTCAATCTATTTATAACTCCGCCGGTGTTGAAGTCTTTTCACAAGACTCCGGCTCATTTCGATTTTTACCGTAATTTGTACTTGCAAGAACCTGTTAATTTAACAGTCCAAACCAAATTTTTGAACAAACTTGAAAACAGATTAAGTGAGAGCGAAATTTTTATCCTGCGAAGGATTTTTATCTTTGGCTGAAATTACCCAAGCAATGCGTGGCCCGGTTCAGACAGATTACCTCAAGAATTTTACGCTAAATTCTGGGATCTTTTAGGCCCTATTCTGTTTGAAATTATAAATTTAGTTTGGAAAATAATTCTCTCAGTGATTCAATGCAAGGAAGCGTGACTAGATTACTTTTAATACAAGAAAGATGATAAGAAAAACCTCAAAAATTGGTGGCCTGGCCATTTCGCTACTCACTGTTGATTACAAAATTTGTTCAAAAGCTCTTACAAACAGACTTTCAAAAGTGTTACCCTCGATTATTTCAAGAAGATCAAACTTATTCCGTCCCAGGTAGGACGATTTTTGAGAATTTATTTCTCTTGCGTGACACTCTAGATTATATAAATATTACCAATGAAACTGGTATCTTGCTGTCAATATTGATCAAGAGAAAGCCTTTGACAGGGTAGAAAAACATTGGTAAACTTTTTACCAATGTTTTAAGTCGTTTTGGATTTTGCCCTAATTTCCAGCGGTGGATTTCTACATTATACTGTCAAGCAAATATGACAATTATAGTTAATGGTTTTTTGACTAAAGAAATTTCACTCGAGTGTGGGATCCCTGGTCTCCACTTTTGTACATTTTATGTGCAGGTTTTGGCTACCAGTATAAGAAAGGATGATACTACTAAAAGTTTTCTCCTTCCAGAAGCCTGAGGAAAGCGTTCTAAAATTCACCAATATGGGGATGACTCCACATGTTTTGTAAGCAACATTTTTTCTTTAGACAAATTGTTTACTTTACTTCACAATTACGAGACAGGTACAGGGACTAAATTAAATGTGGCAAAGAGTACAGAAGCCATGAAGTTAGGAGCTTGGTGCTCACGTCCGGACACTCGTTATGGCCTGACGTGGGTGTCAAGAATGTTAATCTTGGGTGTCTGGTTTAGCAATGGTACTGCAAATGTGGAACCGGATAACTGGTTACCACGCCTTTCCAAGCTAGATTAAAATTTGAACCTGTGGAAGGGTGTGGGGTGTTTTCACTCCCACCCTATCGGCACTACTCAATACTTGGTTTTTAGTTAATGTTAAGACTAGTTTCTTTTACCTAATGGACTTCTGCTGACGACGAGAATGACATTCGAGCACGCTCATTAAGACCATACTTATGGTATATGGGTTTTTCGAAATAAAGCAACTTTTCACAATGGCACCGAGAACTCTCGGGCCACTGTAAGGGACATAAGGAATGACATCACAACACAGTTGCAAAATGACCGGGGGGTACTTTGCAAATTTTTGGGCGGGGGTGTGCCGCTGGGACTCTGAAACCCTTAACCTATACTACACCATTTTAGCTGCATTTTGCAACCCTATTCTAGACTAAACAACGAAAAATCCTACCTTATCCTAGACCTTTTCTAGACTCACTATTTTGCAGAAACTCATTCACTATCACAGTCTAAGATACTAGGGGTTAGTAAAAATGTGGTACAGCACGCCTTACCGATTATTAAATGCTATTTGTCAGTAAACCTCGTCTAGACTAAATTCTTCATCCAACTGTTGTGAAATACAACAGTCAAAGCTTGTGACTCTAATAATTTAGCTACTGGGAACTCATCATTCATTACCAGAAATGACTAAAGTAATCATGTGCAAACCAGAAAGGATATCCAAGTGGACCAAACGACCGGAAATGAACTTTATAAATAATCCCGTATGGACTAGACTTTCAAGTGACTGTAAACCGGAACTGACCTTGTATTATTGTAACCGGAAATGAATAGCCTTAACTCAGGAAGGCCTTGTAACCGGAAATGACTAGCCTCTCAGGATAATATTGTAAACTTTAGGGATTTGTTATTGAGAAATAAAACATTTTAAAAGAAAAAAAAAACTTTTGTTGTGTTTAGCGGAGAAAATGGTTTGCAAAATCGTTTTTCCCTGCTTTATTTCGCGGTTTGTTACTCAAGAGAGGTTTCACATTTCTCAAACAGTAAGCTTTTGTGGAATTTGTGCAGTCTAAATGTACTGTGCAGACGGTCGCGTAATAAGCTATTGCTAAAATTGAAAAGTAGCCTGGTCGTCAATCTTAATTCTAACTTTCCTTGTGCTTCCGACCTTTCACCTAAGTTAAGCTTATCATCATCGTTTCTGTTCAGAGAGCTCCGCTGTTAGGCTAAGCCTATCTATATATATTACCAACATAATTATAATTATGTCTTTCCATAACAATGCACAACAATTCTCACACATACACTGTATATGCCTGTTGTATTAGGGCTGGAAATCGTGGATCACATTGGGAAACAGGAAATACCCATCGTGAACACCAAGACATAGATTTGCAAGGTTGGTAATTATAATGTGTGTTCAGAGCACTTAATTCATTTAAAAGGTTCTTGCATTGTAGTAGAATGGCACGGGAAGGATTGAATCTTTCTTCCAGTTTTTTTTTCTATTCTTGATATAATTGGGGCGTGGGAAGAGGGGTATATGAAGATACCACCAGTCTTTTTAACTCATGCGCGAAGCGGCATGAGGTTAAAAAATGGGCTCGGTTTTTCTTGTTATTTTTACTTTTTGTGTCACGATTTTGTATGCAAATTTATGCACGCATATTTTAGTGTACGCGAAGTCGCCTCTTAAACATAAACATAAACATAAAACCTTTATTTTTACACGATAAGAACTTCTACCTCCCCTAGAAAGTAATTTTTGTCCGCTATTGTTATAAAAGGCTTCAGGAAGGTTAAACCAATCAGAATCCGTCTACTGAGCACATGTCTGGATTTTAGGGGGGACTAGAGAGAACCGGTTTGTCACTCGGAGAAGACTTTCAGATTTCAAACAAATATGGCCTCTTCTGTACTCTACACTTCAATTTTTCAGACGTTCATTTTCCATTACCAAAATGTAAACACGCCTCTTTAGACATCGAAATGGAAAGAAAAAGTCCTTAAAGGGCCCCTCTCAACCAGTGTGCTTTGCGCGCCGAGATACCTATTGGCGGCCATTTTCTGTGCCACAGAAATTCAAAAAAAAAAAAAAAATTCACAGAAATTCTGTGCCAAGATGCCATGTTGACGTCCAGGCAGTTTTCTTTTGTCGGTGACCGAAAGCGTACACGTGTCGAATGCTCGACCGAAGATCCTTGCGAATCGTGTCAATTTTACTGTAAAAGATATCACGTTTCCCGGCTGAAAACAATATCAGACGGCCGCAAAGCACACTGGTTGAGAGGGGCCTTTAAGACGATTTGTATGCCTCTGAAGTGGCGGTTGGAGAGCTGAAAGCGATGGAATCTTCCTGTGAAGATCCTGTGATTTATTGCAAAGCGGGACATCTCGAAGCGCGAAGTGGCAGATTTTTACTAAGAATTTTCAAGCATTCCTGGAAAACTACGGAAAAGAAAATAACAAATAACTGCGTATTTGTGTTATCAGTTGATTTTCAGAAATATGTAGAAAACTCAGCCCGACATGTGCTAAACAAATTCCTTGCGTTTCCGACAGTTTCCTCGATGCGTAATTTAACGCGTTTTGCTCTTGAGACTAAACTAATAGATATTTGAATAAAACTTTCAACTGAGAGAATTCGTTGTCTTTTTTCATGTGTAAAGGCAAATTGCGATTAAACTTGTTCGAATGTTTTCTTCGTGAAGCCAATAATCACGCACCCTGGATTCAGAGGTCCGTTCTCTGAATTTCATGAGTGAAATTAACCGCGTAAACGATTAGAAGAAGCTATCAAATTCGCCGTTTTCACTAAAAAATAAAAACCTCTGGCACCCAGGGTAATAATCACTGTAAAGGCACGCTAGTAAATATAATTAAAGTTAAATAGCGCTTTCTGAAATAAAGTTTGCTTTCAAGATTTTTTGATTCGCGAAAACATTATGCGAATCATCTTTACGGATAAGAATGGCATTTTATATACATGTACACAGGAAGAGTCGGAAATTTTAGAAAACAGTAGATATAATAAAGCAGGTTGCTGAATTTAAATATTATTTTGTGATGTTTATAATATAATTCGCAGACGGTAGCGCTCCGCGCTTCAATTAGGATAAATAAATCGCCAAGCCTTCCGGAAGCAGAAAATCACTGAATTCTGAGAAGCGTTTAACTTTTTTATTCAAAGGAAAGACATTTTCATTCAAGGAAATATGAGTTTCATTAAAAAGTTTTGACCTTTAGAACAAATATTTTGGATTTATGATCATGAAAAAACAGCGCGCGATCGAATAACATTTATAACCAATTTATAGCACTCACCACCACAGTTTTGACATTTTATATAAAACATATAAAAGCAGAATCTCGGGGGGGGGGGGGGGGGGGGGTATCTGTGTGGATTCTTTCTGGAATAACCCAATGTAATAGAAATAATTCACGGTTTGGGAAGTATTAGACTAGTGTGGGTTTGATTGGGAATCAATAAATTAAATATTCAAAGCGAGTACAGAAAAATTGGTAGCTTCAATCAACATGTCTTGAGTGATGGTGCAATGTGTGTCACGCAAAATTCGTTGAGGGGGGAGGGGGTGCGTGAAACATAAAACTTTCTTACGCAAGCGCATGAGTTTTGGCTACTAGTATCCTCTTGTTTGCAAAACGGCGGGTCCTGCCAAAGTACAATAGTTTTGACCATTCCCCTAAACACATTCTTAACAGGAAAAGGCGGGCCCAGTAACCGGTTCAGTGTACCTAGCCAAAGACCCTCAACAGAAGAGCGCATTCCTTACAGTGACACTTCTGCTTCTTCTGTGGAGTCCACGGAAGATGCCCCTGCACCTCCGAGCCTTTATTTTGATGTGGACAAAGAAAAAGAGAACAAGTATACAAGTTACTCAGAATTGAGAAAGAAACATCGTGAACGGTGGACGCCTCCAAGTGTGTCTTCATCGGGGCCCAGTAGGATGGAACAGGTTTGTGAATTTAAAGCAACTTAAAGGGGCTATGTCACAATGATTTTGGTGAGGTCTTTGATGTTTTTGTTTTTGTTTTAATTGCTAAAACTGTTTACAAATTGTTGCTTAGTACCATAGCTTATGCACAAAATGATATGTGAACAATGAAAGAGAGATTATATAGAGAATTATTTTAGGTACATGTGCATGTAGAACAAAAAACCGTTTTTTTATTGATTTTTCAAAGTCACGGGAAAAAACTTGAAAATGTTAGCCTAATTTTTTTTAAGTTGCAATCCTTTCCTTCCTGGCCATTTGGAGTAAAAGGCACTAATATTTATTTATAGTATTAATGCACTGATAGAGCGGTTTTCAATTGAGTATCGAAAGTAATTTAGCGATTGCTTTGGTTTTGCATTGCTACGCTTTGTGATTGGCTAAAAAATCTCGCGCCACTTTCTCAGCCAATCAGAAGTAAAACCAAAACCAATCGTGACTTGCTCGCACGCGTTTTCCCGCGCTTGGCGCCGGCTACATGTATTTGCTACGAGTTCTGATTGGTTCATTGGATTGTTTGCGTCTGTTGTGATTGGTCAGAGTGATTTCTTTGGTTTTGGTTCTTACTGCACTCAATTGAAAACCGCCCTGAAGTATTTGTCAACAAAACTGGGGCCAGTTGCATAAAACTTAACGTCAGACGTAACATTTAACGTCGGACGTTCAGCCCAGTCAGAGTTACTATTTTAACGCCAGACGTAACAGTTAACGTCGGACGTTCAGCCCAGTCAAAGTTACTATTTTAACGCCAGACGTAACAGTTAACGTCGGACGTTCAGCCCAGTCAAAGTTACTATTTTAACGCCAGACGTAACAGTTAACTTCGGACGTTCAGCCCAGTCAAAGTTACTATTTTAACGCCAGACGGAACAGTTAACGTCGGACGTTCAGCCCAGTCAAAGTTACTATTTTAACGCCAGACGTAACAGTTAACGTCGGACGTTCAGCCCAGTCAGAGTTATTATTTTAAGGCCAGACGTAACAGTTAACGTCGGACGTTCAGCCCAGTCAGAGTTACTATTTTAACGTCAGACGTAACAGTTAACGTCGGACGTTCCACTGGAAAAGTTGAAAATTTCCATAGTATGTAAAAAACATGTAAATAACATGTAAATCCTCAAAAAGATACTGTAAATGAAAATTTACATGATTTTTACCCATTTACATGTTTTGAGAAATCCTGTAAAAAACATGTAAATAATTGAGGTGAAACATGTAAATTATGGAAAAGATCCTGTAAATTTCTCAAACAAGGGACATAAGACCATGTAAATAGCATGTAAATCGAATAAAAGGAACCTGTAAATAACATGTAAATCCAATAGAGGAACCTGTAAATAACACGTAAATCGAATAAAGGAGCCTGTAAATAACATGTAAATCCAATAAAGGAGCCTGTAAATAACATGTAAATCGAATAAGGGAGCCTGTAAATAACATGTAAATCGAATAAGGGAGCCTGTAAATATCATGTAAATCGAATAAGGGAGCCTGTAAATATCATGTAAATCGAATAAGGTTGCCTGTAAATATCATGTAAATCGAATAAGGGAGCCTGTAAATAACATGTAAATCGAATAAAGGAGCCTGTAAATAACATGTAAATCGAATAAAGGAGCCTGTGAATATCATGTAAATCGAACAAGGAAGCCTGTAAATAACGTGTAAATCGAATAAAGGAGCCTGTGAATATCATGTAAATCGAATAAGGGAGCCTGTAAATAACATGTAAATCGAATAAGGGAGCCTGTAAATAACATGTAAATCGAATAAGGGAGCCGTAAATAACATGTAAATCGAATAAAGGAGCCTGTGAATATCATGTAAATCGGATAAGGGAGCCTGTAAATAACATGTAAATCGAATAAGGGAGTCTGTAAAATAACATGTAAATCGAATAAAGGAGCCTGTGAATATCATGTAAATCGAATAAAGGAACATGTGAATATCATGTAAATCGAATAAGGGAGCCTGTAAATAACATGTAAATCGAATAAAGGAGCCTGTGAATATCATGTAAATCAAATAAAGGAGCCTGTGAATATCATGTAAATCGAATAACGGAGTCTGTAAATATCATTTTAATCGAACGAGGGAACCAAATCGAGCCAGCTCGCTTGTTTACTATCATGTAAATTAATGCGAACATTCATAGGCAAAGTAAACATACACGACTCATTAAAAAGCTGCTTTTCAATTGTTTTATTTTAACTCCCTTGATCCTAATATAACACGCTTTTTCAACTGTTCAAGATTCTTTGTTTCTGCTTTTCATTATTCCTTTCAAAGAGCTACATGTACACTGTACAGTGTACATTAACTGCAGCTTTGGTATGTTTTCTGCAATAGCTTGGCCATGGGATGCTCTTGCTCTTGAAGCCTGCGAAACAAAACAAAAAACAGCTGCAGTGAGCAAAGTCTGTCTTGTAGTAGTCAGCCTAACACTAAAGGCAACTGTCCTTTGCGTCCATGTTTTTATCAAAAGAAAAGTGGGCAGCACACAGCAGCTGATCTTGCTTTTAATTACTAGACCAGTTTCATCTGATACAAGTCATGTTAGAACAGACTTCATCGGGGATTATGTGAGGAACTTATTTTATACACACCATTTACATTTCAACATCACATACAAGTACCATAGACAAAAATTAGAATTATTGTCATTTACAGTAGGTGTTTGAAAGTCTCACAATCTTGTGACAGCATGTTATCAGATCTTTGAGTGACCACATTTATACTGATTGCAGATTGTAGCTTCAGTTCAGCAAGTGCCAGCATTTTGTCAGATCTTTAATTCCATTTTGGCATAATTATATTCATAAGCTGCAGGTACCTGGCCTATTAATTAATGGAGAAATGCTAAATTAACCCTTGATAAATTTTAAATTCTGCACTAACATAGGATAATAAGAACATCAATAATTTACGGAGATGATTGGATTATGGCCTAAGTGTAACGCCATACGAAAAAAAAAGCAAGGGTCCAACCGACGAACAGGATTAATCTTGCGGTAGTGGAGTCGGTGGCAGAATATCTCAAAGAAACTGGAAAACCACTGGAATGACCACTTGTCAGGGTTTTTCTGCCGGTACGGGGACGCCGGCGTTTATCCTTTGTAACCTTCCCTGGTGAGAATCTGAAGGATCTTTAAGGATCCTTAAAAATCTGCATGAGGATCTGTGAGGTTTATACTGAGGATCTTAATAAAGATCTTTGAGGATCTTTTAAGTTATTGAATCTCGGCTAAGCAAATTTTCAAAGCGTTTCCCTGAGAAAAATAGTTCGACCATCCAACAGGCTTTTAAAAAGGCTCGCCGCAAGAACTATACATGTAAGATGAAAGGAAATCAGTAATAAATGTACCACGTCTTAATGAATATTTGTCAGATGAATGGAGTTAGTTTCTAGAGAAACTGTGGTGCTGTGTCGGTGGGGGGATGTAACACGAGAATTTAGTTTTATCAATTGAGTCGATAAGGTAAATTGACAATCGTAAAAAGATTCAAATAGCTGACGTTTCGAGCTAGCGCTCAAAACGTCAGCTATTCGAATCTTTTTATGGTGGTCAGTTTACCTTATCGACTCAGTCAATAAAACTAAATTCTTGTGATTTGTCAGATGAGCTTGCTTCAAACTCGGACGATGAGAAAAGAATGTACCAAGCTGAAAGGAGGGCAGAGAGGAAGATTACAAAGGATAAATGCCGGCGTCCCCGTCCTGGCAGAAAAACCCAGACAAGTGGTCATTCCAGTGTTTTTCCAGTTTCTATAAAACATTCTGCCACCGACTCCGCTACCCGCAAGGAGATTAACCCTGTTCGTCGGTTGGGCCCTTGCTTCAAGAAAAGAATTCAACTCCTTTTCCGATACTAGCTTTGTTTTTTTTTCTTCGTTTATGGTGTCACACTCAGGCCATAATCTGGTGTCACACTCAGTCCATAATCCAATTATCTCCGTGAATATTGTTGTTCATATTATCCTATGTTAGTGCAGAATTTAAAATTTATCAGACAGGTTAATTTAACATTTCTCCTTTTATTAATAGGCCAGGTACCTGCAGCCTATGAATAGAATTATGCCAAAATGGCATTAAAGATCTGACAAAATGCTGTCATTTGCTGAACTGAAGCTGCAATCTGCAATCAGTATAAATGTGGTCACTCAAAGACCTGATAACATGCTATCACCTGCCTGTGCATAACTAGATTTTACATTATGAAAAACCTAGTGGAAACTACATGTAAAGCTCGTTTTAATAACAATTTAAAGGAAAAGAATACCATAAAATCCCAGTTATACATGTTGGCCCTGGGCTTATACAAATTTTTAAGAGTTTATACACAACTGTAGGATGGTAAGCTCAAAATATTGTGATACAGTACTGTTCAATTATTTCAGTCAGTTTATGTTCTTTACATGCATGTAAAGAATTGTTGTGGAGATGTGGAAGCTTACATGTACATCCAGATAACTGGGAGAATTTTGTGGGCCTATAACCGGGTGGGCTTATACATGTACATGTAACCAGGATTTTAAGTTTACAATAAACATGAGTATGGAAAATCCAGTGACAAGTAATGGACTTTAAATCAAAGGTTTCCTATTAATGCAGTGATCACAATCCAATTTCTCCGGAGAATATCAATAAAACACAGCCACGAGTTTCTGAGAATGAAGAACTGATAAAAAAAAAACAATCACCAGGGGACAATGAATAAAATGATGGTCTCTCAATAAACACCTGGTTCAAATTTTTCTGGGTTAACAAGACCAAGTTTAAAACAAAGATCAGGGACATTTAACTAAAGAAAATACACAATGCACCATAATTTAGGTCAGTTTATCAGATTTCACCATGAATGCTTGGCAGGGTAAATTAATTATGTCTACATCAAAAGAAAACAACACCAAATTATGTTATTCCATAGAGTAGTCAACTAAAACACTGATTTTAGATCAGACCTAAGGATCCCATTTGAATAATGTTTGGCACTGCAGCAAAATATTAACACATTGTACATGTACATGTAGGTGCCCATGTCAGTTACTTAGGTACCAAATTACTACCAGGCTCCTGTTAGAAAACAGCCTTAATGTGTATGGACATATAACATCAATTATTCTCTTACCATGAAAAGCTCTCTTTGAATGATACCATTTCTAACTAGAGAAGAGAAATCACAAAATTAAATATGTTATGTATTTCAAATTGAGAAAATATGAAGCATATACTCCCACATCACTGCTACATTAAATATATTATTATCCTCAGAGCCACTATTTAATATTACATGTACCAGTGAATAGATGGGTATGGTCAATGTGAATAATATACATGAACATTGTCTCAAGAATAAAAACTGACTTGAAAATGCAGTTTAAAAAGGGAGGATTTTACCATCTTCCCAGCATGCATCGCAAGCAAACTATATTATCAAATGACGGCGACATGCAAGCGGCTCATTTTACACAGACGCTGCTGAGGTTGGAGGTCAGTTGGTCATAGCAGAAATATTTCAATAAATATTAACCTATTTATTCTATTCACCTTTACAGAATATTAATATTTTCCCATTTCGGGTTATGTTTACAGTTTGATTTAAGGTTGCTTAAATTCCCAGATGGGCCAAAATCCTCGAACAGCATCGCATGTTAGACACTTGAAATCTCTTCACAGATTCATGGAATCAATAAACCTTCTTGCCATTTCAAAACAATGCTGGCTTAAATTAGAAGAAATATCTGTATATTATATTTGCTTGCCTTCAGTTTGACTTACATTTGTATTGAATCTAACACCGGTGAACAGAGCTGGTGAAATAATTCCCGCTAATAAAAATATAAAACAACAGCTACTCAGCTCATCTACTCGGCATGCAACTGACCTGCTGCGTTTGTTTATGGTTTCGTTGCTTTTAGTTCAAAATCGACCCTCGCTTTTCTCACAATTCTGAATTTTCTATGGTATGAGCATTAATCATTCAGTTTTATTTCATCTTACTGTAGATTTTGCTGTGACCAACATAAAACTCTAATCAGAAGTCATTCACAGGAATTTTACCCAAAGCATGCTGGAATGACGGTATAATATCCTCCTTATAGTGTACATGTACCTTTTAGTTTCAAGACAGAACAATGTACAGCTCTCATAAATATTATTTTGCTTTTGTCTCGGTGCATATTCACACTCTAAAATACTACGAACAACAATACAAGTAATAATAGTGTAAAGAGAATTTCTGTGAACCCAAAATTGCCTAGCTTGCACTTTATACTGATACTTAAATTTTCAAGTTACGCTGTTATGTAAACCTACACCACTGCACATGTGTTAGAAAAACAACCTCATCTCTCTCCACAGTTACATGTACATCTGGTTATTTATTACTCAGCATGTGTTGCTTTTAACTGATTAGAATATTTGATTTCACATTGGGGGCTTAAAAAGAATGATGCAATCCATTCACAATTACAGTGTATGTACATTATTTTAGAATGTGCAGAAAGAGGTGACCAATATTTTTTAACTTTTAATACTCCATAGTACAATGTACAAAGTGTCAATCCCACTCATCAAGACCAACAGGGTTTTTTATGTAAGGTTACTGTCTTTAAGTGATCAACCAAGTTACAATCTTGGATGTTATAAAATTCGGACTGAAGATTGCAGACTGGCATAAGTGCATATTAGTATCAAGTGTAGTCTGCTGACTGGGTATAAAATGCAGACTAAGACCAAAACTGTCACTTCATCCTAATTTATGACTTAATCTATCAAGCAATCTGCTGCAAAACTGTCCTTCTAGGCCTTCGAGTCTACTCAGATGTCTCATATTTTCTTCTTTCTGACAGTATTCTATTTTCCACAATCACACAGGATAACTGTGATCATCTTCACATCTTTAATCTGTAATGTTATGAAAATGAATTGTATGGAAAACCTATCAGAGATAGGTACTCAGAGATAGTCAGCACACAGCTGCACACCACTGTAGGCACTAAGAAATAGTTTTGGTCTTACAACTGTATATTAATGTATCAGCATTTTATACTGTATGGAGTCCAAAATCTAAAGTAGCTATAATGATTTTTATATATTACACAACATAGCATTTGACGGCACAAATAAGCAACAGGTCAAATATGCCATGTTATTACACTTGTCTGACCATAGGCTAACAACAACAAACAACAACTTTATTTGTACTCCACATTGATTTACATTATATAAAAACTACTGTTAAATATATAGAGAGAGTACAGGCTGCCCATAAAGGAAAAGGGAAAACATTAAAAAAAATTCAAAAAAATAAATGTGGGAAAGATGATTGTTGTAGTAATGATAGGTGAACTATATAAAAAACATGTTCATGTACAACAAACAATTTAATCAGTGGAAAGTTGTGTAATGGGGCTGGGCATTTTTACTCGTCAGTTTTTATTTTTTCTCACCTGATTTGTAAAAATACAAAGCTGCATTACACAACTTTTTGCTGAATTATAACCTCTATTGATACTGACCAGTCACAATACAATCTGCATATTTAAGCTTAATTTATACTTAAAGGGAGGGTTTCATGGTTCGGCACACGTGCAAGCTATGATGTAACCCGGGGGCATTTAACTTCACTTTTTACACCAATCAGAAGAGAATAAATAACTCTGGTGGGAAATTTGCCCATGAAAATGCCACAGTCAGTCAGCTGATTGAATGGATGATTACACATACATACTGTACCCATGTGAGCCATGAAAGCCACCAGAACCTAGAATAAATCCTTCCGGTCAAAGGTTTTATTCAATGTTGACTTTGTCGGTGTAATCCATTGAAATTTTCTGTGAATTTTGGTCATCCTTCACTTTGTTTGGACTAATTATAGTATGTCATTATTGAAGTAAATGTGAGTGTTTTTTTAACTGATAAAATTGGTAAGAAAGCAAATAAAGCATTTTAATCTGTGTACATTCGCCGAACTATGAAACCATCCCTTTAATGCTGTTGTTTTAAATACTTAATATTTCTCAGAGTTATACATGTGCGCTTAATACAAAACTGTATTTAAGCTTAATGTACAGTATCATTGGACAGTTTGAAACGTTCAAGGCATTTCCAGGTAAAGGCAACTGCCATGAAAACAAGGCCCCTTCACGTATTGAAAAGCTTTGCAGGTATAAACGTACATGTAAATATTAACGAGTGTTCATGTATTGATTGACCTGCGTTCTTGTAACTCTCTATAAAATATAAGCTTACCCTAATGTACATTTCTCAAACTGATCTTTTTCGATTTATTTTCTATCAAGTTGTGCCAGTTTAAAGTGAAATATATCCCACCATTTTTGTGAAACTAAACTGATTTGAGTATTTACATGTAGCTTTCGAAAATCAATTGAATTTGAACAAACATCGTCACATTTCAGTTAAGCTTAACTTTAGTCTTACATCTGCTTACATGTAGATTCATGCCAGAAATGCACGCATGGTTGACAGTACAAATCAAATCGAAACGCTCCCCAGCGGTAAAAACATACCTGCAAAGATGCGTGGATTCTTCTTCATTCTTTTAAGGCGTTTTGTATTGATATTTCCACTGATTAAAGCCGTTTTAAGGCCCGAAGCCTCGCCTGAAGTCAAACTCGACCGTTGAAAATATCCCGCCTTCGCCGCCTTCGGGTCAGCGGCCTTCATTATTCAGCGGTAGATGCGTCATTTATAGGGAGATAGATTGTACCCTTTCATACGCCCGAGTTTATAACCTCCCCGTTTCCAAAGAGTCACTGAGGAGAATCCAGCTTCTGCTTATGTTATTTCGCTCCTAGAATAACTGAAAAATTTATTGTTATATTTCCCCAGGATCCTCATAAAGGGTAAAACATTTTCAGGTGCTCACGGGATACCCATTTACTCAATCCACTGAAACTGAACATCTGGAATAGACTACGCAACTTTTACGAATCTTTCTTTGAAATTTAAATTTGGACTATTTGATTATATCATTTTTGACTTTATCAATGCTGGAACAATTTCAATAAGGGGACTGGACTTGTTTTACATGAGAGTTCTGACGCGTGTCACGCGTAACGCATCACATGCGCGACATCATTTTCAAGGAAATTCTCCGTACTTTTATAATATTTCGGCAAGCTATTCTACCAATACCGAACGCTAAGTAATCTTGACGTTGGCTCTGTCTGTTGTTGCATTTCCCGAATGCTGCCAGCAATCAACAATATGCCCGAGTGCACGCTCTTGAAAAGCGCTTCTTTTACAGGGATTTATCGATTGAGGTGCGGGATTGTGGAAAATTGGTTCTATTCTTTTCAATTCTTTTTAGAACGAGGCATTGAGACAATGAGCTCTATTCTTATTCAATGAGATGCAAATTAGTATATTCCAATTTTCTGCAATCCCGCACCTTGGAGGATTTATCAGTCTCGATACTTTCATTTACACGACTTTTAAAGGGTTACATGATTGTTACACTGGTGTCTAGAGTCTCCCTTTTTCAATGACATGGTGTTTGATAAGTATGTAGTTTAAGCTTTAAATAGTAAAGAAGGGAATCATCGGTGAAAGTTGTAAGTTTCGATGAAATCCGATGGTATGATGGAAGTCCTATGTAATTTATCAGTGTTAATGTATTTCACAGCCTCCTATTTCCATTTACCTTCAATAACATGGTGCCGGTGGATTTCATTGTTTCAACGGCACCCGTATTTTAGCGTGAGTTTTTAGAATCTTCATAACTCGAGCCGTTAGAGGAAACTTAAAACAGTTAACGAATAATCGTAAAAGAGTGAAGCAGGGGAAACTGACTTTAATTCTAGTTATCGAGAAGTTCGATACTGATACTCTCACTGTAAACAGTTTCAATACTGAGCCCTCCTTTTCTCACTTACCTAAATCATTATTTAGTTACTATTTACGGTAAATTTACATGATCCATTGAAACATGTAAATTAAATTTACAGGGTTCTCGAATCCCCCTTCAGTCTGGTAAACCATTTACATGATATTTACAGGATGTTTCGGAAAATTTACATGTCTTATATACTGTAAATCTATCGAAAACAATTTACATGTTATTTACATGTTCGGCAAATTATAGCCTTAGAAAATGACACTGTAAATGGCAATTTACAGTACATTTACATGATCCATTGAAACATGTAAATTTCTTGTAAATTTTAATTTACAAAGCATTAACATGTAAATTATAATTTACAAATCATGTAAATCCAAATTTACATGTTGTAAATCCAAATTTACACGACTTGTAAATTTTCAACTTTTCCAGTGGTTCAGCCCAGTCAAAGTTACTATTTTAACGCCAGACGTAACAGTTAACGTCGGACGTTCAGCCCAGTCAAAGTTATTATTTTAACGCCAGACGTAACAGTTAACGTCGGACGTTCAGCCCAGTCAGAGTTATTATTTTAACGCCAGACGTAACAGTTAACGTCGGACGTTCAGCCCAGTCAAAGTTATTATTTTAACGTCAGACGTAACAGTTAACGTCGGACGTTCAGCCCAGTCAGAGTTACTATTTTAACGTCAGACGTAGCAGTTAACGTCGGACGTTCAGCCCAGTCAGAGTTACTATTTTAACGTCAGACGTACCAGCTAACGTCAGACGTTCAGCCCAGTCAGAGTTACTATTTTAACGTCAGACGTAACAGTTAACGTCGGACGTTCAGCCCAGTCAGAGTTACTATTTTAACGTCAGACGTACCAGCTAACGTCAGACGTTCAGCCCAGTCAGAGTTACTATTTTAACGCCAGACGTTAGCAGCTACGTCCGACGTTAGGTTCTATGCAACTGGCCCCTGGACCATTATTTTTAGGTTTCCTTTGATTCCTTTGATTTTCAAAGTATCATCACTAAAAATAGCGACAGCGTCTTTAACAGTTGAGATGAGAGAGCTCATTCCCTTTACTTAGTCCTAATTCAGAGTAATCTTTGATCACGCACAGACAGACCAGACAGTATTGTTGCCTAAATAATCGTTAATACTAGCTTTGTAACCTAATTCAGGGCTGCAAAAAATTATTTTTTCTTGAAAGGACATATGTCCGACTTGGGCACCATTTTGGTCGGACAAACGAAACATTTGTCGGACATCACATTATTTACCATGCATTACAAGCGGGCACACATGACATGTTCAATGCTCAAGTGTTTGCAATGCATTATAGGGCGATTTCAAACACGGTCAGCCATTTGCAAGTTTTCCGGACATAATGTCCGACCACGGTTGCGATTTCGTCGGACATTGGCAAATTTTGGTCGGCCATTGTTTGATGACCGACTGTTATTTGCAGCCCTGTAATGAACGTAATATTGGGTAAACAATGTGGACCCGTTGAGAATTTCAGCCTTGAGTGGATGATGTGTGTAGTCCCGTGTAGTTTCATTAAATACTATGGATCTCCGAAATTTTTTCATGCGGATTTCCGCATTGCAAATAATTTTTCGATGAAATTAAGCGTGTAACTTCAGTATTATTTAACATTACAATGAACGTACATGTAATCGTTTCTTCTCGGCCACGTTTTCAGTCTAGACACAGACACGGGGTAGACCCGGATTCTCAATCAGGTTCTAGCGATGCTCCCTTGTCACTGACCTTTGACATGGATAACAGCAGTGATGCACGCAGCAGCCAGGAAGGTAGTCGAGAAACTGGACAGCGGAAGTACAATCAACAGGATAGGTCTTCTTATAGACAAGGTATTCCTATAGCTACCTACATGTGTGCGACTGAAAATGTTGTTGCGCTTAAGGTCACTAGTTCCCTGTAAACAAAGTACATGTATGTTGATCACTGTGTGCTCTGGCGAGCGAGAAAATCTCTCTGAAAAGAACTGTTCGATACATACTTAACAATTATGTCACTGAATCATTTAGAGCTGTCTTGCTTAAATAAATAAATTACACATGTCATTATGGGTTCAGAGATTGGACGCAAATTGTACATAGTTGTCTGTTTTTTCAAGTAAAAGATATTCCCCTAAATCCTTTTAATCGTGGAAGTGAAATAACCAGCAATTCTTCTAAATGATACATACTTGACAATTCCTTGCCTTTTCGTGGTGTGTTGGTCTGAAGTGCCAGCCGCTTTCTCGCCCTATCCCCGAGAGAAGATTGAACCACGACCCTTCCCATGACACCCCGCGCGCCTCAATTCACCCTCGTATCCAATCTTCTCTCGCCCCAAGAACCAATTAATATGCGACTGGGTACGAGTCTGCCTACCCCCTGCGAAAGCGACTGACTGGTGTTGGGGGGGCGGGGGCAGTGTATTTTCACTAGAGTTATGAGACAGGACCCGGGGTGAATAAAAAAACCGCTGAATTACATTTTTAGCCCTTTGGGCCTTATTTTTCCGTTTTCAAAATAAAAGGGGGTGGGGATCCCTGCCCCCTTGGGTCCCTCCTTTCATTACTGATTTTTGTCACTCGCTCATGGGTTGATTGATTTTGTTGCTGTGTCAATTTTCGTTGTTGCCAACTTTAAAACAGGCACATGACTTTTTTCTTTTTCCTGCAGGTCCACCACCAAGGAAAAACAAGTATGGCGATGTCATAGAGGGCTAAAGAATTAGAATTATTTCTAGCTTCCGTTTTTAATCATCTCAACCGTGTATCAGTCGATCCAGACACTTGATATGTGGCCTGGATTTAAAATAAAAGAACGGATACTAACCAGATGAGCGCTCTGCCTCTGTACTTAATTGTATAGTTTGGGTGAACTAATTATAGAACTAAATAACAATGATCAATGTACTGCAGTGTATTTTAACTTAAAAGATGAATACTTGTTCGTTGTCAGGGAGCTCAAGATGACAAGATTAAAGAAATTATTTGTCGAATGTGTCGTTGTACCATTTAATTTAAATAAACATAATTATATTATTGTGCAAGCGGAATTAAAATGATTAATCGCTTTTGGAGGCCCCGCAGAGAAACATTGCCGTGGCGTAAAAAAAAAGTCAAAACGGACGGGTAAAATCGGCGGAGAAAAGTCGGAGAAAATAAGAGCCGGTCAGGCCAGTTCTAAACGGCTCTAAACGGCTCAGACAGTTAGTCCGCGTTTTAGACTTAGCGTAAGTCGACGTAAGGCTAAGTGTGCTTAAGCGTTCAAACCAGGGGACCCCCCCCCCCCCCACCCCTGGTTCAGACAGATATTTATGGTATAATTATTGTCATTGAAAGCTGTCGTCACATGTAAATCATAGATAAGGTCACTTAGGCCCGGTCCAAACTCCGCTCCGTTCAAGCGCCGAACCTAACCCAATTAAGTTCGACGTTGGAGCGACTTTAGAGCGACGGCTGATTGAAACGGTGTTATTTGGTCGAACCAAACTGCATTTGCTTGCAGGAAGGAGCCTGAGTTCAGATATCAACTTTCGCGCCAAAATTCAAGATGTCGGAGGAGGTGCAAAGGCTAGCTCGGATATATAAGAGCGATTGTAATGCAGACATACCTGTGCCTCTAAAACATTTACTGCAGTCCTTCAGCTTCGCCGCCATTTTTGTTTTGTGACCATTCCAGGCATGCGGAAGAGATATTAGATTGAATTATGGAAAGTTTATAAATTATCTTAATTAATGCATTAGGTTCGGCGCATGAGAAGAGCGCCGTATGAACCAGCCGCTGCTTCAGTGTCGCATAATGCGGCAGGCCCTGCCGAGCTCACGTTGTTTGCCGCTCCAAACCTAAACTGCCGAACCAAACTGATTCAAACGCCGCTCTTCCGCCGTACTTAAATCATTAGTTGGGTTCGGCGCATGAATGGAGTGGCGTTTAATTGGACCGGGCCTTAGGCCAAAGTTGGTTGCTAGGAGCGACGCCATTTTAAATATGCACACAACTGAATGACCTACTTACTTATTGCCTGTTATGCCTGGTGGCACGTAGGGCAGCAACGAAGGCATATTTTACTGCTTGTGTTCGTTGCTGTTGATGTTTTTTTTACGAGTTGAAGTTGCAATCTTTAAGGTCCAGACTAAAATCAGTCTCCCGGTCCTCCAGGTGTTGGGGTTGGGCTTAGCTTGAGGCTAATTGTGATAAGTCAGCGGTGATGCGTCTTATTACAGCCGATTTACTGAAGTGTGCTGACCCGGGTTTTTCAAACATGATTCACCGGTTATGAATCGCCCGTCAGGGGTCCTACAATCATCAGACAAATGTGAGGGACATTCACTCAAACTGGGTTAACAGATCAGACAAATGTGAGGGAAATTCACTCAAACCGAGTTTACAGATCAGACAAATGTGAAGGAAATTCACTCAAACTGAGTTAACAGATCAGACAAATGTGAGGGAAATTCCCTCAAACCGAGTTCACAGATCAGACAAATGTGAAGGAAATTCACTCAAACTGAGTAACTGATCAGACAAATGTAAGGGAAATTCACGCAAACTGAATTCACAGATCAGATCAGACAAATGTGAAAGAAATTCTGCATTCAAATTGAGTTCACAGATAAGACAAATGTGAAACGGCTAGTTCTAAAATAGGGAACGGGGAATCGGGGAACGGGGAATGGGGAACGGGGAACGGGGAATCTCTAAAATGGGGAATCTCTAAAATAGGGAATCTCTAAAATGGGGAATCTCTAAAATAGGGAATCTCTAAAATGGGGAATCTCTAAAATAGGGAATCTCTAAAATGGGGAATCTCTAAAATAGGGAATCTCTAAAATGGGAAATCTCTAAAATAGGGTATCTCTAAAATAGGGAATCTCTAAAATAGGGAATCTCTAAAATAGGGAATCTTGAAAGCAGCTGTTACGAGGGCCGTAAGTAAAGCTGTCCGCTCGCGATAAAACTGAAATTCAAGATGGCTACAAACTAGAAGTCAGGCGATGCGTTATGACGTTCATTTAGGGATGTACTCTAGTGTAAATTCACACGACTCCTAGGAAGACCATATAATTATGATACGATTTCGTGTATAAATAAAAATTGATGATGATGATGACCATTTAATTTTTGTCGGAAGGGGAGGGAGGGGAGGGGGGGCGGGGTTGGGCAATTTCTTCTGAGTGTGATTTTTTTTTCAGCATCACTATTTGCAAGAATTTTTTTTACCAAAATGCTTGAATTTTTTTTTCACGTGCTTTCTTGTGCACTATTTTTTTCTCTTAAATTTCTTCTGCAGGAATTTTTTTTTTGGTAATTGCTCACCCCCCTCCCCCCACAAAAATTAAATTGTCCGTCCCTCACCGTGTTTTGTTTCATATTGTGTGACAAATCAAGTAAATCATGCTGCGACACTTATAGTGTCTGGTTCATAAGTGTAAATATCCGGTCTCGATTGCGAAACCGTCGCACGAAAACTCCAAAAAAAATCACTTTGCTTTTCGGTAAGTTTGAAAGAAAAATTAACAACTTCTCGTTATATTTTTTCACACCCGAAGAGAAAAGCTCAATTTATCTGCAAGATCTCGTAAGTTCGCGAACGTGACCGCTTTGCGTTTTCTCGTGCCGGTGTCATGCCCGCGGTTGGTCCAAACCGTGTAGGACGAGAACTGCGAGAAGAGTATTCCTTCCAATCTTGATTTTAGACCATTTTAGTTGGCTGTACGAGATTAAAAAGGCGGCGCTCCGTCGTCACCCGCGATATCTTTAAGTTGAGAATTTATAATAATCCAAAAATTATAATACCAACTATTAAAAAGAAAAAATCACCAAAAAAATTAACTCATCTTGGAAAAATTGGGAATCTTGCAAAAATTCAAGAAAAACCTTATGGCGGGGTGGCATCCCCCCCCCCCCCCCCCTTGTACACCCGAGAGTTAATCGGTACATAAAGTTACAATATTACAAGGAATTTCCCGTTTGCTTACCTCTATGTAACATCGACGTGCATTGAAAAGGGAGTGGAAAAAAATTCATCTGTCCACTGTTAACGGCCGCAAACCCCCTCGGAACGAAAAAGCGCAGCGTGTAAATCGTCGTTACTTATGCCAACTTTTTTTAAGTAATGCTATATATTTTTTTCTTTTTTCTGCAACTTGGGTAGGATAAATGCGTTATCTCCGCAATTATTTTTTAGTATTTTTTTTTATCTCCGCAATTATCAGTCATTAATTTAAATGCTTTTTGTCACTACATAGTCTGTATGACGGTATTTCTCTTTCGTTCCTCTGTGCTCTGCAGTCCGAATAGGGCGTTCGCTCAATACACTGAGATATGCAGGTTCCTTGATGATGATGCTGTGATAACATGAGAACATCTCTGTCCCCCTTCCAACTGAATCGTGCTATCATTTTTCGCATTGATTCTGAATTGCTACAATTGTAATGTTCACGTTGTATACCGGAAGTGCGAACACCGGATGTTCAGAGTCAATGTATGTCGCTAGGAACTTTGGGATTGATCCCTCGACCATCATGGCGTCCATGTGATTGATGTTTCTAAGAGCTTACAATAAATCGTTGTTAATCTCATGCATCGTGAGTTGATATCTACAAGAAACATTACAACAATGAGCCGCCGCAAAACGTCTTTTTCCTTGCTTTTCACTCTAATAAGGATAACACATGTCAAATTGAACAAAGGAAACTCGGGTTTCATTTTCAGTGGCAAGAGTTCCATTGTAAGTGTTCGGTTAGTACAGGTTTTTGACATTGACAAATGACTATTTATTCCATGTCCGCTTTAATAATTGAGGTGTTCGCTTAAAAGAGGCAGTTTTTACAGTAAACATGGGAACAAATTTTGGGACATCGACAATACAGGTTTGACTATATTTTTTTCTTCCACAAAACTTCACTAGTTTCTGGTGTACTTAGGGATGGACCATTAGAAAAGTGATGGGGGGGGCGGGGGGTGGGGCAAAAGCAAAAAAAAAAATTTTCCCAGTAAATTATTAAGAAAAGAAAAATATTCCCACGCATTATCGCAAAAAAAAAAAAAAATCTGCCCAAGGAAAATTAAAAAATAAAGTATTAAAAAAAAATATTCCAGCCATCGAGTGAAAAAAAAAAAAAGATTTCCACCTTAGGTGGACAAAAAAAAATTTCTTGCCTCTTCCAAAGTTCCCACCCCCCCCCCCCCCCCCTCCCATCACTTTTCTAATGGTCCATCCCTTAAAAAAGAAGTGCTCACATTCGTCGTTCGTGCTCACTTTCGGCGCGGTCGCACGAAGGAATTTGTTATCCTAGGAAGACGAATTTTTCACACGGTACCACAGGCAGCCCAAGCGGTAGTGATTTTAATACGTGTGGTGATTTTCTCACTTATCTGCCATGTGCTTCAAGCCTCCACGTGCAAATGTTCATAGTAGCCATGTTATAGTCTTTTGACCATGGCGTTCAAAATACCCTTTATAAAGTCCAGCAAGTCCTTTTCACATGGGTACTTTGATGTTTTGTTCTTCAAGTTTTTCTATGACGCAAGAAAATGGCAAATAGATGTGTCGCGCGGAAGCGCTGACCTTGGTTTGCATAATTAATACCTTTCCGCTCTCCCTACGTTTCTTAGGAAGAAAGGGGAAACTGTTCGCAGTCATGTTTAGTTTTTTGTGATCTCCAGTTTTCATGTTAGGAAAAAGAAAAAAGAAAATTGTGCATGGTTCATTTGATTAGAAGCTTGTATACTTGTTGGCTGTGTTTCATAAAAAATCTAATTAACTGACCGCTACAAAACTGATTTTAAACTACACACAGAAAGATTTGACTATAGATGTAGCGAAACTCCTTATAATGTTCCAAAAAAGTCAATGAGTGTAAGAAAGAATGTTAATGTTCAAATGAAGATGCGAGGGACACTTACTGGCGATAAAAGTGAAACTAGACCCTATTTTAGAGATTCCCTATTTTAGAGATTCCCCATTTTAGAGATTCCCTATTTTAGAGATTCCCCATTTTAGAGATTCCCTATTTTAGAGATTCCCCATTTTAGAGATTCCCTATTTTAGAGATTCCCCATTTTAGAGATTCCCTATTTTAGAGATTCCCCATTTTAGAGATTCCCCATTTTAGAGATTCCCCGTTCCCCGTTCCCCGTTCCCCATTCCCCGTTCCCCGATTCCCCGTTCTCTATTTTAGAACTAGCCAATGTGAAACGGGAAATTCACTCAAATTGAGTTCCCGAAATATATAAAATCGATAAAGATCGCACTGTGCAGAACGGTCTTTTTTTTTTTCAAACATGATTCGCCAGTTAGATTGACGAGCGAATTTTAGCGAGCGAATTATGTTTGAAAAAAGAAAAACGAATCTGCGGCACACTGCGCAGTGGAATCGACTGTAACTAAACTTAAACACAACTGACATGCACAAGCATGTTAAATTGGGCGGTGAGGGTCGATTTTTTTTTTCCACTGGTGCCGAAACCCCTTGAGAAAACATAAAGCAAGCGCTGGTACCAGAATATAGCTCCTTATTATAATTTTATAGAATAGCCTTTTTCAGCTTTGCTTTCACGATTTAAGAACTTAAGATAGCCGGGAGTCTAGAAAAAGATTATGAAATTATTTGGATAGAAGAACTACCTTCAGTGACACAAAATACAAGGTAAGTTTGTTTTGTCATCTCCTGTTTTTTTTTCTTTACATTCCTGTTTCAGTATTTGTCATATTCATTAACAACGTGTAAGTAATTGATCGTAGAACTAATTGGTAGCGACATCAATGTAATATTGTTTTACTGTAAAACCTGAGGAACTTAGTAAATTTTGCCATATTGTGTACCAAGGTATTAGTAATTGATTGTATTTCTATTTGGTAGCTAAGTTTCTAATTCTGTAAAAATTAAGGAACGACTGGAATAATTATTTTGCTTGTATCTTTTCTATCAAACCAGACTGACGAGGTTACCGTTAGTTTTTACATCCCGTGACAAACAGATCGAATGTACTTCTTAAGGACTGTCGCAGAGAACATTTCACGCCGAATTAAACGAACTGTGTCACTTTACAAAAATGTTATTGAGAAACTTTCCTTTTAGGCTATTAATAATTGATTAGCATAATTGAAGTTTCACCTTAATTTTTTGTGTCGTAATTTCCTGCGGTATTTTTAATTTATTTTTATTTTGCGGAAAACTGGGAAAGAAATGTTTCCCGCATCAAAACTTTGAAAAAGGCACATTCATGGCGAGTTGAATCAAAGAACTAATGAAGGTCATTTTAGATTTCAAAATTGAAAAACTTTTAGAGTACGGCGTTAGCCCTGCGAAGCAAACTTACTTCCGCGGAACTTCGTCACTTCTTCCCTTATGCTGTGTTCACACTAGGGCGAAACATATGTTTAGTCTAATCACGAATGAAACATGTTTCACTTTGAAAAGTGTTCACATCAAGCGGCGCATTGCGCGAATGATGATCGAGACATGTTTACTCTGAGCATGATTGAAACTATCTCAACAGGTAGTTTCGATAAAAACCAGACGGAACACGTTAGCGCGAATGTCGACTCACCCTTCGTTCCCGAAGAGCTTGGCAAGTGAGATTAAACCACATAAACATACAACAGCAAGTTCGACTTCTATTTGTTTCGGTTCATGTTTAATTATCAACTTTTTATGCGAGCTTATCCCTGCTTGGTAAAACAGTATAAATTATAGAACCAGGCGTCAAACTTGTCATTGAATTAATCATGTTTACTGTAAACATGTTTCGATGCTGATGTGAGCACGGCATTAAAATAACTGGTCATGGTTTGAAGTTCTTCCTTCATGGAATCACTTGATAAACTTAGTAAAGTTTTGAACAAAACATTGAGCAAAATCCCTGTGAGGTGGACTTGGACGGTAGACACCATCCAGATATATTAATCGAAAAGCCATTTCATTCCTGGTAACGAATTTTATTTGCATTCAACATTCATTTGCATCGTTTCTACATTTATGTTTTCTTGTGATCTCTGTAGGTAACGTCTTGACGTGGTGCTTTCAAATAGCAACTCCATAAAATTATGAGGGCAATAGCATTCATCATACTGTTACTCAACATAAAAGGTGGGTAACTTTCTCTCTGTGCAGGACTTCATATCTACAAGAGACATGTAATTAGTGGGGTGGGATAAGGGGGCGGAACCCGGAGAAAAGGGCGGCTGGAGTCTACGGGAGGCGGGATGTTTAACGGGGGAGTTGCTTACCAAGATGGGGGAACGGAAGAAATCAGGAAACGTTTCGCAATATAACCTTTTCGAAACCCCCCCCCCCCCCCCCCCTACAGTAAAATTGTAATAACTCTTACACCGAAATAGCTATGAGGCTGAAATTTTCTGACTTTTCCTAGAATTTATCTAGGAACATTTTGGTATCCATAACATGTCAGTGTGATTAACCATGTTGCCATGGCAACCGGTTTTTGACACATAGGTTTTCAAAATATTAAAATATGGTGAATTTTTTATTTTAAGATCTTGTTTTGCGACTTATAGTGCATTTTCTTATTAGAATAGTTTTTTCTTGGGACTAGTTCTTGAAAGACATCAAAAATTTTTAACATCAAATATTTGAGGGGGAGGGGTAGGTAAATTTTTGCTCACTTTTACTTATAGAGAAAAATGTTGTACTATTTATTAAATAACGCTTCTAAGTTCATTATTTGGATAATAGACATTAGTTTGATACGTGTTTTATACATTCTGATCCTTTTCTCTTTTAGATATTTTTTAAATTTTAATTTAAACGAAAAAAAAGGAAATCCAAGATGGCGGATCCAAGATGGCGGACAATAATTTCAAAATTATAGTTTTATCGCCTTTTTTTTAATATTAAAGAGATGATTTTACAGTTATATTTGATATTTTAAGTATCTGGATGGAAAAATATCAAAGAAACGTCGGAAAAACAAAAATTACGTCACTGTGACGTCATAATTGGGTGTGGCAGGTCAAAACTGGGTGTGAGGTTTCCTTGTATGGAGATGAACATTGTGTGAAAATTTCATGGTCCTAGCCTTACTGGTTCCAGAGATATGAAGGGGGGGGGGTCCGAGGAGCCCCCCCCCCCCCCCCCCCAGTCACAGATTGCCTAAAAAAGCCCAGTCTGAATAGGGTTAAAAAAGTGCGAACAGGTGGGAATGAACACGAAAAGGGGGAAAACCGAGAGCAAAGATGCAGGATCAAGAAGCGAGAAGTTTAGTTTAGAACTTCCTGTTTCCCTTCCTGTCTCCCTCACCAGTTATGACAGTCGAACTTATTTTCGAAAATTCTCAATTCGGTTTCAAGGTCCTAAGTTTTTCATCTCGCTAAGTCGGGAAATTCAAAACAGTGAAAGTATCAGTTTGTTTGGCAAAAGATTTAAAAAATCCCTTCTTTCTAAGTTTTACATGTAAACAAATCAAAAATCTAAGTCCTAAGTTTTTCATCTCGCTAAGTCGGGAAATTCAAAACAGTGAAAGTATCAGTTTGTTTGGCAAAATATTTAAAAATCTCTTCTTTCTTAGTTAAATATACTCTTTGTTGAGCTACACACCGTTTTCTTTTTCTTTACTCTCTTCTTTTCTTTTCTTTTCTGTATTTTATAAAAAAATTAATCCAAATTTTCATTCAGTACCGTTAATTTGCATGGTTTACCCTATAGATCAAGGAAACCTATTAGTTTATAAGCCCCGGCTTCTATATCGGCTTCCTTGCCATTACCACTTTAAACATTTGATTTTGTAAATAATTTAGTTAGAATAATGTATTTTATCTTTAATGTATTATAAATTTCTGTATACTGTCGTTGTATTTGTGGTTAATGGCAAAATAAATGAATGAATGAATGAAATGACTACACTTTTCCTAACAATAACCTTCTTTCTCTTGTTTTCGGACATTAAAATTGCCGTTCATCGTATAACCGTTTCAAACGTTAGCTACGCACCATGTGTTCTGAGTCAAAAGGTGCGCCGATTTCATTTGAAATTTTACAAAAATTATCTTTCCCCTTTTCATTTGCGATCAGAGAAGAGTAGACTTTTTCTTTTTGGTTTTCAGCTATCAAGTCCTTTGACGATAAAGTGTACGGTGGAGGAGACAAGTCTTGGATGAATATTGGAGACTGCGGTGCAGGACTAAGTCAGAACTATTTCTTTTTGTTGTCGTTGTTGTTATTATTCTTAATATTTTTGTTGCTGAAGGGTTTTGTTTTTGATTTGTTTACATGTAAAGCGTGACTGTGTTGTGTGTTGGTTCACATCATCTCCCTCCACATGGTACCTTTTCGTCGAAAACACGTCAAACGTTGATTCCATTCCGTTTTGATGATCCGTCGTCGAAATACTCACTGAAATCGCAAACTTTTCAAAACGTAATTCTCGAAAACTTATCAGTGTTGACAGAGAAAACGCAAACTTTTAACTTCAAACATTAATACTTCTCTTGTTCATTAAAGAGAAAACCTTAAGTGTTTAACTATTTTAAAACCCATATACTGTCTCCTCAGCATTTTTGTTTCGAAATATAAATTCAGTGTCAATGCGTGATCTCTTTCATTTTGAATCAGCATGTGATCCAAAATGCCAACTGGAATGCCTGAAGATGCACAACTACTACCGCGCGCTTCACGATTCTCCGCCACTGAAATGTGACCCAGAGCTGGCAAATTCAGCCCAGTCTTGGACAGACCAGCAAGCGGCGGACGGAAGGATGTACCACTCAAAGTGGACTGACAAATTTACGGAGAGTATTTCCTGGAAAGGCTGGGGCTGGAAAGGAATGGAGAAAATGGAGGGAGCGATACCTGGAGCGGTGAGAAGCTGGTATTCGGAAATAAAGTTTGATTACAACTACGAAGCGGGAGATGGGAATGGTCAGGCCATCGGGCACTTTCAAGCAGTGACCTGGAAAGGAGAACAGCGTTTGGGATGTGGACTGAATATTAAGGCGGCTGGAGCTAAGGCGGGTACGTTTGTTACTGCTCATTATGCTCCTGCGTCACACACCAGCATGGATAAAAAGAAGCAGGCGCCAGATAACATCAAACCACGAAAACAACCAGGTTTGTGGGATCACCAAACTGTTACCATATTCATGTCACATACCACATCCACATTTCCAACGACTGATTATTTACCCCAAGCGTCTCAGACAATCTATGGATTAGTGGATCGATGGTTTTACGAGAAAAGTATTTTACCTAGCAGCATTAAGAGGACCGTCATTTGGAATTTAAGGATAAATCCTTTCGCGCAGCAACCCATTGTTTTTAAGATCGTTATGTTAAACCTTATTTTCCTGTTTGATCTCTTTATAAGTTTTTATTAATTTGGATCAATCAACGCGACTTTTGTATACTATTCCTGCACAGAAAAAGTAGAGAAAAAAATTCGTGCAAAGCGAGCCAAAGAAAAGAAAAGTATGGAACAGTATCGAAAAAACTTGCACAGCCTCAAGAAGGAAAAAATTCATGGTCCGGAAAAAAATGCCCGTGTTTTCCACCAAACATTATGCTATTGTCGCAGGCGTGGGAATTTCCTCACACCCAGGAAGCATGAAAGTCCAATCTGAACAGTTTTAATGTTTCATAAGAATGAAGCGTGTTTTTTAATGTTATTACATTTATTTGTTTATCTATTTTTATGTCTCACAGAAAAAGGCTGTGATCAGCGTTCTTCTGAGAGGGAGCCCTGCAGTCCTGAGCTCGAGGCGCCATTTGTGAGACCTGAGGACTGCATAAAGAAGGGTTGCTGTTATGATGACATGTTCATGAGTGAACGCAACTTTTGGTATTACAATCCAGCGGGGCGCGTGTGGTGTTTCATTAAGAAAGGAGGAGGTGAGCAATATACGACCGATGAAGACCTTAATTGTTTGTTGTCAATGTTATAGGCGTCCCTTAAAAGTCATAGCAAATTGAAATCGCAGTCTGAAAGACTCTTCTGATCTGGACTCCAATTGTGACCCAGTTTTATTATTTTCTTTTTATACATATATGTATTACAAATGTATTTTTTCGCTCAGGTTTTCAAGGGAAGCAAAAACGTTGTTTGAGTGGTAATATAATAGTGCAGGACCTTTGGACCCGTATCAAGGAAACGTTTTCTTTCTCGAGATAGCGAGAGTTGCCAGTTAGTAAAGATCGGAACTTTAACGCAGTTGATGGGTTCTATAGTGCAGAAACTGCAATTGCAACATCTGGGTCTTAGCTCCCTTAGGTTTATCAACTTCAAATCCTTCCTCAACGACAGTGTTATTTTTAAAAAAACAAAACAGGCCCAACCGAACTTCCTTCATCCGGAAAACCTCAGCCAACCAGTCCAACCAGCCCGACACAACCTTCATCCGGAAGTCCAAGACCAACTAGCCCTACCCAACCCACTAGTCCAACAGAACTTTCTTCAACCGGAAGTTCTAACCCAACGAGCCCTAGTCCAACGCCTACTCCATCAGGTATTTTATGAACCTTTTGATGTGTGGTTACTCTAATTCGTAGTATTCGTAACAAGTGTAAACAATTTCAAAATCATTTTAATGAAGACGAGAAAAAAAATAGTCATACAGGGAGAGCAAAACCCTATGTTTTGGTGGAATAATAACACAACACCCTTACCTGACCAAGATCGTCTAAAAAAAAGCATTTATTTCTTTTTTATCATCTGTATAGTCACTGAAGGCGGACCGTTGTGTGGAGAAGGATTAAGTAAGTGTTTTTTATCATAATCAAAATTGAAAGCTATTAAAAAAGTTATCAAAATTAAAATAATCTTTTAAGTCAGATTGCTAATTTTATTTTCGATCACTAGGCCTCGGACATATTTAAGAAGGCACTCGTTCTGAACATCTTGTTAATAATCTCCAACCATGTTTTTAAACAGCCTTTCGTAAACCTTTTCTTCAATTCTCCAATGTTAAACGTTTTCTGGTCTTTGTCCATATTATACCATGGATATTAAATTTGTGGCACGTTTTGGTAGAGAGGACGGCCGAAAGTCAGGATTGGACGATTAAAGATCGGCCAATAGAAATGACAATATAAGCGTCATGCTGAGAGAATGAGAGGAGAAGAACGCTTCTGGCACACGGGATATCGTTTCTAAGGGAATAAATTTCACTCCACTGAAAATAGCTTAGATAGGCCTTTTTAACTTTGATGCGTTTTTCTGGTGATAGCTTGTGGACCAGAATGTCAGCTCCTTTGCCTCAACATGCACAATTATTACCGGGATCTGCACGGTTCTCCACCAATGGAATGTGACCAAGAGCTCGCTAAATCTGCACAAGAGTGGACTGACAGGCAAGCGGCTGCTGGCTACATGCATCACTCAAAATGGACTGACAAGTTCACGGAGAGTATTAGTTGGAAAGGCTGGGGATGGGAGGGAATGAAGAAAATGGAGGGAGCGATACCAGGAGCGGTGAGAAGCTGGTATTCAGAAATTAAAAACGACTATAATTACCAAACGGGTAAAGGAAATGGAGTAATTGGACATTTCCAAGCGGTCGTGTGGAAAGGAGAGACACGACTAGGATGTGGACTCAACATTAAACCCAGCGATGGAACTTATGTCACAGCGCATTATGCTCCACCTTCTCACGTGAGCATGGACAAGAATAAACTGGCACCGAAAAATGTCAAGCCCAGAAGACCGCCAGGTAAATTTATCTGCATCATATATATTTGCATCGTTGTTGTTGTTGTAGTCACTTTTCCCCCACTGCATTTTCCCGGGTTCCTGACTTAGCTGCTGATTAGGATAAACATACCAGAAGACAAAACGTAATTGTTTGTCTCGGAAAGCTGGACTCGCATACGAATAAGTTTTATAGGAATGTTTAAATATATGAAAAACGAAATTATTCAGCGAAAATCACCCATCGTGACGTTTTGATGTTCCCCTCTAATGAGGAGATTTGCGATCGTGGTTGTTTCGGGTGGTTTGTTCAAATTCCCTAAACTGAAGTTACAAATGCTTTAAACCATACGGATGCGTCTGACAAAATTGGTTTACTGCTCTCTGTAAATGACGCACCATGGTACCTGAACACAAAAGGGTAAAAATAAAATGCACTAACATCACTTAAAAGCTAGCCAGACTGAAAGGCTATCTATACACCTAGGATTTGAAGAGCAACAAGCCCAACGTTCAGTTTTCAAGGTATATATATTAACAAGAGAACATAAAGCTTTATGTTCTCTTGATATTAATAACACTTTAAAAACTGATTATATGGTATACCTCAAACGATATATACAAACAAAATTAAATTTGTTTCTATCTTCTTGCTTTCTATTTCTCACAGAGCCAGGTTGTGACGTCCCATCTGGGACGCGTGTTCCCTGCAAGCCTGGCCTGAAGGCCCCGTTTGTAAATCCGGGAAGTTGCCCTCAAGGTGCGGGATGTTGCTATGACGACATGTTCATGAATGAACCGTCAGTAAAGTTTTATGATCGCGAAGGACGAATTTGGTGCTTCAAGAAGCAGTAACAACTCCATATTATTCTTGTACCATTTCTCTTGAACTGGTCTTGGCCACAAATACCATGTGTATGCCATTAACTAACTTAATCGTAAATTATAGGCCAATCTTTGTTTACAATTATAACCTCATTAGCATATGCGCCTCACTCTCCAATCGAGGTACAAAATAAATTAACTCGGAATACTGAAAGTTTTTGGCACAATTAGCTTTTTTCTGGAAGTTTTAGCCCGATTTACTATATACTCTTCTTACAATGCTGTTTTAAAAACTTACATTTTCTGTAGATAGTTTATGGCTCATTAGCGATTTGGCCACCCAAACATTTAGCAGTTTTTGATTGATAGTTTAATATATTCTCTCACACATTGCATAAAAAAGAGCTAAAAATTGCAAGCTCTTTCAACGTCAATTCGTATTTAGCACGGTGCCTTCTCTTCGCAAAGTTGTATGCTAATGACACAATATTTAAACAATGACGTCAGCAAAGATTGGCCAAAAGTTAAAGTATACTCACCACCACTTAGAGTAAGCTGTAACAGTAACATTCCCCTTGTAAAAGTTAAACCACAAGTAATCAAATTGTTGGTCTAGAGATATAACAGCCTTCAACAAACGTCAAAGGTTAAAAAAAAATATCAAGAACTTAACTACGTTTTAATCTTTGGACGTACCAAGCTACCTCCCCCCCCCCCCCCCCCTCCCCTTGGGTTTTTGCGATGTTGCAATATTTCGGAAATATTTTCCGTCTAATAGATAGCCTGTGATGCGCTCTACAAGATAAGGTAAATATTATGGGTTGTGGCGCTGCTGGGGTCCGTGACGTCATCCAAAATGGCTGCCAAGATGGCCGCCATCTTGGATTTTTTTTTAAATTCAAATTTATCGGAAAAATACGGAAATTGCAAAATAACATACAATTGAACATTACGATGCTTTTGGACCATTTTATATGTTTTTTCACCGAAACAAGGTGAAAAACACGCATTTTTATTCAAAAATGGCTTGACCACATGCTCCTTATGACGTCATATCTCATTATCATAGTAACCGGTTGTCGCCAAACTTTACTAAAATGTGTCTCAAGGATAAACGAACAGCTACTGAATACGGCATGTGCTAACCGCAAATGGTCGTGTTACTTCTACAGGCATAAGCTTCACTGACATTTCACTTAGCTCAGCGTCCGAATTAAAGATTGAAATGTTCCGATCCAGCAAAGGCGCCAGAGTGTTGTATTAAAACATAATATATGATTGGCTGTTCAGCTAGAATGAATGCGTCACGACAATTTAGATTTTCGGATCAGAAAATAGTGATTTGCCTCTTTCGTCTTTCATGTTTTGCAATTTATTTTTTTTTAACTATTATAAAATTTTATGGTATGTTATGGTGGCACTCATCAGATTATGTATGCTTTGTCGACTTTGTGTATAAGCATTTCACATCGTTAACAAGTCTTGTGGACGTTGCTCTGACACTATGGGGTGCCGGAGATGATCCTTATTCTCATTATATATGAAGGCCTTTATAATTGAAGGGGTAGTACAAGTACAAGTGTCACACGGAGATTTGGTGTTATGTAAAAAAAAGTATTTGTATTAACAGAAAATGAAATATAATGGTCCAGTTTTGTGATAAATAACCACCCTTGTGTGCTCCCTTATGGACCAAAACCGTTAATAAGTAACTCTAGTCATATTACGACTGTGTCTGAATGAATTGCACCACTGTGGAAACGTTCACGTTTGTCAAAGTTAAAGGCTTTGGTTCAACATGGACTTCTGCACAGAACAGAACTAGATGGAAAAGAACTCGTGTAAGTTTGCATGGGAGAACAAGAAATAGCCATATAAACATTCGATTTTCGGTTAACTTTTCAGTTATTTTTTCGTGTCAACACAACTCAATGGAAACATGGAAAAAGTGTAATATTTTGTTTTAATGGTATTCAAATTTTTTGAAAGCTTTTTATAGATCTCTTTGTATTTTTTCATGGGTTTACAACTAAATTTGTGATTTGACAACGGTTTTTCTGTTAATACGTTTCCTTTGTTGTTAGACCATTGTTCTTTCATGCTCTAATTGCGTATTTACATCCTGCATGTAAATTTGTTTGCCATTGTACATTGTCCATCATCCATCGCTTTTCGTCGACTTTCTTCACACTCGTCACGTAAGTTTTCTTTCTTGCTTGTTTGTTACTTGTAATTTGATGTTCATCTCTACGTTTTTATTTACTATTTCTCGTTACAGTTTACAGCCAAAGCTCTACGCGCAGACACTCTCGTAAGCGGACAGATCTACTTACGGCCACCTTGACAATTCTCCTCTTACGAGAATAATTCCCGCGTAAGCAGCCAGCTCCAGTTACGGACACTTTTTCTGTTTCCGCTTACGGAAGCTTCGACTGTATATAGTTTTGAGGTAAATTAATTCCGGGTAAATTAATTCCGGGCAAACATCGTAACATCCTTTTTTTTAAGTTGAGAGACACAAAGCACTGCGCCGAATATTAAAAAGGCCTTTTCATATATATCAACCCCAAAGGGAGGCTGGCCCGGTTAGCGGAACGGATTTTGTGTCTGATCGTTTGGAAATTTTTATCCCGATTGGCAATGTGTACCAAGATACAGTTCGATCGTCGGATTTCGTTGATAAAGTTGTTCGAATTTCGGATTCAGAGGATTTTGTTCGCATTTGCGGATCCTGGAATTGCACCTGATAAGGGGTGTGTTAACTTCGTTCCCACTGCGGGTTCAGGTTTTGCTTGGTATACCGTTGCTTGGTATGCATTTGGAAATTTGAATCTTTCAGGTATTTGCGCTTATTAAAAATTTTGTGTTTTAATGACATGTTCCCAGTTATCGTGTACGAAACTTCTATGACAGCAATGCAGGCGAAACCTCGTGAGAAACACTTGCTGCGCAAAAGTGGAACGAAATAATGCAACGTAACATTGTTCTATATTAGAAGTGAAGGAATATCTTTTATCCTTTTATCAGTTTCTTGGGTTGGCATTTTTAATATAATTGAGATCCAGAACACACCCTTAATTAGCAACTGTAGTATTATTTACTTTCAGAGCCTCGAAATGTTAATTAGAATATTATACTTTTCTCACATGTGGCAGCAAAAAGAAAAATCCTATTTCAGCTTTGTTTTTATTTGTTAAGCCTCGTTGAGTATTGTTATGACTAGCTAGTCTGAGTTGCTGAAGCAATTCTATCTTCGAGCAAGCTTCGGGCATACTACGCTAAGCTTGTAGCAAACAATACAGTTCTCCACTTTCGACTTTTAAAAATTATGACAGATGCATGCATGCATGTTCATGGTCGAAATGAAAATGTATCTGCTTTATCAAAGCATAAAATGTGGTTGAGCGGTAACTGATAGCATCAACGCATCAAAAAATAACAACTAACTAAATAAACTGAACAGAATATAGTTAAAAATAAGGTGAAGACTACCTTACTGATTTAATATGAACCAAATATTTAATTCCACTTTCCTTAGCTAGGAATACTTTGATCTGTGTATGAAGACAGAATGTATGTTAGTCATTGTTTCTAAAAAAAAAACACCTATAATCATGCAGAGATGTTTTTTTTTTCAGTCTCTTTTGTAAAACTCCATAAAATGTAATTATTCAGATTTATTTTCAAATAAACACGTTTTGTGGTTCTGTTGCAATTTCGTACATTTGGAATTCTAATTAAGCAAAAAGCTCAATCGAATCAGTTTTTTTTAGCTATATATACAATTTTATTGAAAATGTGGTTGTTGTTGTGTATGATAGGTTAACGCTTGTTCGTTTGTCCCACGATGGAGTCACTTTGCATTGAGATGTTGATCGCGACGTTTTGACTGCTATTACTGCTAGTCTTCATCAGGCGATGAGGTCGATTGGTTATGTGTCGCTACACGTGGTACACCCGTAGGGTTAAAGTGGCCATCCACAACAACAACTACACTGACAACAACTTTATTTCTACCCATTAAAAGAAAGAAATTTACATGAAATGAAATTAAATAGCAAAAAGGATATTGGCTTCCTAAACTAACTAGGGAGTTAAAGAGACTAGGAAGCTAAATTACGCGAACTAAATTACAACACTGGGGTCGGATTTCATCCTAATAAGACTTCATCCTAGTTATATCAACAGAGATAGTGGAATCGAAATTCAGTGAAGCATGAATGCCGCCAATCAAGAAGCACAACAGCCGATCGATAACAAATCGCACCTGTGAGGGAAAACATCTATTAGAAATAATAATGAGGATCGAAACGCACTAATAGCAACAAATCAACGTGCTACTTCATCGCCTGATGATGAAGATGATGATGAAGTAATAGCAGTCGAAACGTCGCGATCAACATCTCAAAGTGACTACATCGTGAGACAAACGAACAAGTGTTCACCTATACACCATTTTTTTTTCAGACCATAAAGTTTGATCGTGCACCTAAACGGCTAGTAGTTAGCGTAGTTAAGCGTTGAAATTTATGTTTTCTCGAACGCTTTTATCTTTCGTGCAATTTGGATTCTAATAAAGGAAATCATTGAACCTTATACTGTGTGCACGTCACACTGTTTAAGACTTTTCATTCAAAATGCTTTTGTGTTTTTTTCAATGATTGACTAATGTATATCAGTACAGTGAAAGGCGGTGTAGATTGCGAACTTATTGCAACTTTTCTGTATTTCCTATAAGTTCATAACTCAATTAACAAGATAGCTTAGTTATTCAGATAACTGGTAAACGTCACAGTGACTGCAGTCCCATTATTACGTGTTTGACGATGGTGTATTAAAGCCCATAGTGTTTTTAAAGCGACCGCCCTTTTATCATTTTTTGCACTGACGACATTAATTTAAAAAAGGCGACAGTGAAATTCAAAATTGCATCATGGCATGTGCTTAGAAACTCGCGTAGATAATTTTTCAGATTCAGCAAAGACCTCCCAAAGTCGAGGCTTCTGTCTGTAGATATACGACTCTTGATTGATTTTTTTTACCCTTGTTCAAGCCCGTTTTGTGCATAGGAACTTATTAACCCCCTCAGCGTCATCTCCATTATTAGCCTCTGTTTTGAAAAATTCGACTTTGCAAGAAGTCCCTTCTCTCGAATGAGCTGTAAAAACCATGGAAGAAACCCTATGACGACGGTAAAATACAACACTTTCACTGTTCTGCTTTTTTTTAAGCTTCAAAAATGTAGTACTGTTTGCCATTCAGCCCTTACCTTGTGAAAATCTAAGAAGTTTGTAATAAAACTATTTTTTTTTAGTTATACCAACCTAGTAATCGAGGAATACTATACTTCATTTCATTTAAGAATGGAGGGAGCTCTCTTTTCCATCTTGTTGTTGTGTTGTTGTGGAGCCATTTCAGGTACTTATATATACACTGTATCAAATATTTGTTTCACAGCAGTTTAAATGTTCTAAAATGTGCCGACATTTGACATTGATAAGTCTGATAAATAGTACATTTCGGAGGCATAACTGAAATTGAGGTGTTATACTATTTTTTTAATCTTGAACACTTAAAGATACAGTGTTTGTTTAATCCCGGTTGATAAATATAAATATTATGGCCATAAGTTTTCTTTAAGCTTGCATATTGCTTTATCATTTTGAAATACTAAAGGATGAGAAATCGCCAAAAGTGATCGTAACTAAGGAGACAAAATAATGGCTACAAATTCAATATTCTGCAAGAATGGCAATTTTGATTTATTGCAGACCGCCTGCAACGAAACAAGGGCTTTCGTTTTGTTCTATAATTGGCTCTATAGATTATTGTTATTCAGTTAAGTTAAAAGAAAGGTTCAACCTCTAAGTAAGGGTCCTAACAGTACTCATTTTCACGAATTGTAGCCACAGAAGGAGAGCAGCGATGCGGAGAAGGATTAAGTAAGTATTAAGTTTATTTTTGTTGTTAACAAATAAAAAGAAAATTTAATTTGCGTCACACACAACGCTAAACTGATCGTGCTTTGAGTGACAAGTGTTTGGACGTGTTTGTTAGTGCGTTTGATTGTATCACGATTTCAAAGGTCTATTCTCCTTACACAACATGCACCTTTTGGCTTTTGACACGGTCCGGAGATATTCATTTGACACCTTAGAAAACAATGGGGAAAACGTACCCTGAAATAATAGGCCCTTTGCACGACTTGATCACGTGCGTAGATACCGCTTAGCAACGGCCGCTTGGATGTTCTGCATAACAAAGCTTGAAGTGGATCGAGCGTGGCGGTCATAAGTCCATTATTTTGTCTAAAAGGCTTTCATCATCGCCCAGTAAATTTAGAAAATGTTAAACATTTCAGCGTCAAAATTGTTCTTGTGGCTTGTGGGGAGCATTCTGAAACGAACGATCGCAGTTATTTGTTTTTAATTTTTAGTTCGCTAAAAGGCTTTGATCGCCCGGTAAATTTCGATAATGTTAAACATTTCAGCGTCAAAATTGTTCTTGTGGTTTATGGGGAGCAACTAAAACGAACAATCGCAGTTATTTGTTTTTTTTTTGTTTAGTTTGGTTCGGTTGCTCTCCACCAGCCACAAGAACAAGGTTTACGCTGAAATGTTTAACATTTTTGAAATTACTGGGCGATCAAAGCCTTTTAGACATAAGAATGAACTTATGACCGCCACGCTCGATCCCACTTGAAGCTCTGTTATGCAGAACATCGAGGCAGCCGTAGGTTGCTAAGTGGTATCCAGGTAAGTGATCAAGTCGTGCAAAGGGCCTATTTCGATTATTAAGCAAAAACAAAAATGGCAAGGAATACTTAGGCGAAGGTTTTTATTAAAATCAAAACAAATCGAATCCCAGGAAAGTTTTTTTTTTTTTCATTCAAGATCAAACTGCTTGGAAATATTTTTCAAATATATTGCTAAAATGCACTTGGTAAGCACCCTTAAAAAAACACAGTTTCGAATTTGAAAATTCGATATAGATATAGTTAGTCCAGAATCATTAACACGTCCAAACGCTGTCGCTTTCAAGAGCTAATCATGATTATGTCTCCATCCCAACCACCAGCCACCTTACCAACTCAACCGCCGGACTCTGTCCCTCCAACAGCCGGAGGAGGACCAACCCCGTCACCAACCCAACCGTCGGACTCTGTCCCTCCAACAGCCGGAGAAGGACCAACCCCATCACCAACCCAACCGCCCTGGTGTTTCACTAAGAAAGGAGGAGGTGAGCAATATACGACCGATGAAGACCTTAATTGTTTATTTTCAATGTTATAGGTGTCCCTTAAAAATCAGAGCAAAAAGGCCATTTCCGAGTTGCCTTTAGCCTCTCTATCAAAGTGAGGCTAGGTGCGAACCCTTTCATATGAAAATGGTTTCCATTCACATGCAAATAAAATGTATTTGCATGTGAATGAAAACTCATTTTCATATGAAAGGTTTCGCACGTAGCCTCGCTTTGATAGAGAGGCTAAAGGCAACTCGGAAATGGCCTATTGAAATCGCAGTCTGAAAGACTCTTCTGGACTCCAATTGTGACCCAGTTTTATTATTTTCTTTTTATACATATATGTATTACAAATGTATTTTTTTCGCTCAGGTTTTCAAGGGAAGCAAAAACGTTGTTTGAGTGGTAATATAATAGTGCAGGACCTTTCGACCCGTATCAAGGGAGCGTTTTCTTTCACGAGATAGCGAGAGGTGCCAGTTAGCTGGTAAAGATCGGAACTCTAACACAGTTGATGGGTTCTATAGTACAGAAACTGCAATTGCAACATCTGGGCCTTAGCTCCCTTAGGTTTACCAACTTCAAATCCTTCCTCAACGACAGTTTTTTTTTTAAAAAAACAAAACAGGCCCAACCGAACTTCCTTCATCCGGAAAACCTCAGCCAACCAGTCCAACCTGCAGCCGGACACAACCTTCATCCGGAAGTCCAAGACCTACTAGCCCTACCCAACCAACCAGTCCAACAGAACTTTCTTCAACCGGAAGTTCTAACCCGACGAGCCCAAGTCCAACGCCTACTCCATCAGGTATTTTATAAACCTTTTGATGTGTGGTTACTCTAATTCGTAGTATTCGTAACAAGTGTAAAAATCATTTTAATGAAGAAGAGAAAAAAAATAGCCATACAGGGAGAGCAAAACCCTATGTTTTGGTGGAGTAAAAGACGCGATTTTTGCAATGCCATAATGCACCCGTTTTTGAACTGAAAATCATATGTTCTGCAAGCGCCACATAGCATCCAACATACATCACCATAGATTTCAGAACTTCAGAACAAACAGACGCGATCAATTACACAGGACAAAAAGTTGCTTTGATCACCTTTGATCTCCATCAAAGATGTAACAAAATTGCGTGACACAGCCATCAAATGTGATCAAAGATTTTTTAATTACAATATACACAAGCTTAATTCCCCACCCCCTATCGACCCCTCTCACGCTTAATCTGATATAGGGAGACATCAAAATCCTAAGTTTACTCTTGAAACTTGAAAAAAAATCAACAATGAAAACAACAACACAACACCCTCTTTACTTGACCAAGATCGTCTAAAAAAAGCATTTATTTCTTTTTATCATTTGTATAGTTACTGAAGGCGGACCGTTGTGTGGAGAAGGATTAAGTAAGTGTTTCTTATCATAATCAAAATTTAAAGCTATCAAGGAAAGTTATCAAAATTAAAATCATCTTTTATGTTCCCTGTAAAGAAAGCTACGACAGATCACTAATTTTATTTTCGATCACTAGGCCTCGGACATATTTAAGAAGGCACTTGTTCTGAACATCTTGTTAATAATCTCCAACCATTGTTTTAAACAGCCTTTCGTAAACCGTTTCCTCAATTCTCCAATGTTAAACGTTTACTGGTCTTCGTCCATATTATGCCATGGATATTAAATTTATGGCACGTTTTGGTAGAGAGGACGGCCGAAAGTGATTGGACGAGTAGAGATCAGCCAATAGAAATGACAATGCAAGCATAATACTGAGAGAATGAGAGGAGAAGAACGCTTCTGGCACCCGGGATATTGTTTTTAAGGGAATAAATTTCACTCCACTGAAAGTAGCCTAGATAAGTCTATTTAACTTTGATGCGTTTTTCTGGTAATAGCTTGTGGACCAGAATGTCAGCTCCTTTGCCTCAACATGCACAATTATTACCGGGATCTGCACGGTTCTCCACCAATGGAATGTGACCAAGCGCTTGCTAAATCTGCACAAGAGTGGACTGACAGTCAAGCGGCTGCTGGCTACATGCATCACTCAAAATGGACTGACAAGTTCACGGAGAGTATAAGTTGGAAAGGCTGGGGATGGGAGGGAATGAAGAAAATGGAGGGAGCGATACCAGGAGCGGTGAGAAGCTGGTATTCAGAAATCAAAAACGACTATAATTACCAAACGGGTAAAGGTAATGGCGTAATTGGACATTTTCAAGCGGTTGTGTGGAAAGGAGAGACACGACTAGGATGTGGACTAAACATTAAACCCAACGATGGAACTTATGTCACAGCGCATTATGCTCCACCTTCTCACGTGAGCATGGACAAGGATAAACTGGCACCGAAAAATGTCAAGCCCAGAAGACCGCCAGGTGAATTGATCTGCATCATATATATTTGCATCGTTGTTGTTGTTGTTGTCGCTTTTAGGGGTATAGAATGGCAAATGCGAGACTGCGAGACCCTTGTTTAAAACTTCGATACCGAGACTTTAGCGTTTCTATCAAATTCGAGCCCGAGACTTAACCTCTAAAAAATCCGAGCCCGAGACTCCAATTGCTGGAAAATGTCGGGCCGATAATACTAAAACAACTTAAAACGTGACTGAAATCTCCAACGGAAGCTGAGATTTACGAGAAAAATTACGAGACTCCAAGATCCAAATTATCAAAATTCGAGACTTCGAGACTTCGAAAATTATAGCGAGCTCGAGATTCCGAGAATTCGAGACTCGATGAATATTTTCCGAGACGCATCATTTCCGACAGACCATTCTATACCCCTACTTTCGCACCACTGCATTTGCCCGAGTTCCTGACGTAGCTGCTGATTTATAGGACAAATATATCAGAAGACAAAACATAATCGTTTGTCCCGGAAAGCTGGACTCGCATAGGAACTAGTTTTATAGGAGTGTTTAAATATATTGGAAATGAAATTATTCAGTGAAAATCACCCGTCTGACATTTTGTTGTCCACCTCTTATGAGGAGATTTGCATTTTATATTGCGAGATCGTGGTTGTTTCGGGTGGTTTGTTGAAATTCCCTAAACTGAAGTTACAAATATCTTAAACCATACGGACGCGACTGACAAAATTGGTTTACTGCCTTCTGTAAATATATAATAACGCAACATCGTACCTGACGCAACATCGTACACAAAAGGGTAAAAATAACATGCACTAACATCACTTAAAAGTTAACCAGACTGAAAGGCTATCTATACACCTAGGATTTGAAAAGCAACAAGCCCAATGTTCATTTTTTGGTTTATTTTTTCAAGGTATATATATTAATAACACTTTAAAAACTGATTATATGGTATACCTCAAACGACACCGGTATATACAAACAAAATTAAATTGGTTTCGATCTTTCTTCTCGCTTTCTATTTCTCACAGAGCCAGGTTGTGACGTCCCTTCTGGAACGCGTGTTCCCTGCAAGCCTGGCCTGAAGGCCCCGTTTGTAAATCCGGGAAGTTGCCCTCAAGGTGCGGGATGTTGCTATGACGACATGTTCATGAATGAACCGTCAGTAAAGTTTTATGATCGCGAAGGACGAATTTGGTGCTTCAAGAAGCAGTAACAACTCCATATTATTCTCGTACCATTTCTCTTGAACTGGTCTGGGCCACAAATACCATGTGTATGCCATTAACTAACTTAAGCGTAACTTATAGGCCACACTTTGTTTACAATTATAACCTCATTAGCATATGCGCTTCAATCTCCAATCGAGGTACAAAATAAATTAACTCCGAATACTGAAAACTTTTGGCACAATTAGCTTTTTTCTGGAAGTTTTAGCCCGATATACTATATACTCTTCTTACAATGCTGTTTTAAAAGCTTACATTTTCTGTAAATAGTTTATGGCTCATTAATTAAAAATTAGCGATTTGGCCACCCAAACATTTAGCAGTTTTTGATTGATAGCTTAATATATTCGCTCACACATTGCATAAAAAGAACTAAAAATTGCAAGCTTTTTCAACGTCAATTCGTATTTAGCACGGTGCCTTCTCTTCGCAAATTCGTATGCTAATGACACAAAATTTAAACAATGGCGTCAGCAAAGATTCGCCAAAAGTTAAAGCATACTCACCACCATGCAGAGTAAGCAGTAACAGTAACATTCCCCGTGTAAAAATTAAACCACAAGTAATCAAATTGTTGGTCGAGAGATAGAACAGCCTTCAACAAACGTCAAAGGTTAAAAAGAAATATCAAGAACTTAACACTATGTTTTATGTTTTAATCCTCGGACGTACACCAAGCACAACCCCCCCCCCCCCCCCCCCCCGCCCCTTGGGATTTTGCGATGTTGCAATATTTCGGAAATCTTTTCCTTCTAATAGATAGCCTGTGATGTGCTCTACAAGATAAGGTAAATATTATGAGTTGTTGCGCTGCTGGTGTCCGTGACGTCATCCAAAATGGCCGCCAAGATGGCCGCCATCTTAGTAGCCGATTGTCACCAAACTTTACTAAAATGTGTCTCAAGTATAAACGAACAGCTATTGAATACGGCATGTGCTAACCGTAAATGGTCTTGAAAATATCGGAGAAAAACCTAATTAAGGGGGGTTTGGCATCCACCCCCACCCCCCCCCCCCCCCCTGTACGTCCGAGGGTTAAGGTACACCAAAATATTCTTATATCAACCGTGAGTTGATAACTAGGTAAATTAGCATTTCGTGTTACCTCCTGCAGGCATAAGTTTCACTGACATTTCACTTATCTCAGCGTCCGAATTAAGGTGGCTCCATATTGTTCAGCCCACTCGTCTTTTGCATTCCATTACAGCTAGCCCGACGGTGTGGCTAATATATATAGATAGCCTGAGCCTAACAGCGTCGCTCTTTGAACAGTAAGCCGATGATAAACTTAACTGAGGTGAAAGGTCGGAAGCACAAGAATAAAATTGACGACCGGGCCTATCTTTTAATTTTAAAAATTCTCAAAAACAGACTTACGCGACCGTTTGCACAGTACATTTAGACCGTACAAAAGTTCACAAAAACAACTTTTTCTCCGTCTAGAATAATTAGTACGACTAATTTCCAAATAAAATACACCTGCTGCTTATAAAAATTGTCCGAGAAACTGATTTGGAAATCAAAATTGCAAAAAATACACAAACATATTTGCATAAGACCACGCGTGTGAAGTATCCAAGTCTTGTTTTGTTTTGTTTACATAAAATCGCTTTTCAACCTATGTAATGAATGAACAAACACATAAAAATGGACAACACAATCTTCTTTCGAAAAAATTAATTCAAATCTCCATAAGTTTGTGTTTAAAAGCAAAACGCGAACCATTAAGAGGCCGAGATGTCTCCGGTGAAAGAAATCAAAACAACTGAATTTAATTGAGCGAGTGTTATAAACAATTCTCCCGAAAACTAGCGAGAACACAAAAAAGTCAATCACAGATTGATATCAACATAAATTCCCATCGAAAAATGTATTTTGTTTTACCTTTAAGTCCATCCACTGCTTGGAAATTGTTTAAATCTCCGCTTCTTCAGTTCTGAAACCCGAAGTGACAAACATCTTCTCGCATTGCTCCCATCCTCGAAGCAAGATTTTGTCTCTGAAAGCTCTTCTATTTCCACTATAGCGGCTTCTGAGTATCCCATAATTAGTATCCCTGTCTTGAGTAGCAAACCGCGAAAAAATTCAGGAGAATAATGACTTTAATTTAAACGGTTTTCTCCGCTAAAACACAGCAGTGTTTTCCCAGGTGACGTGAAAATTGCAAAGATCCCGGTGTGGCGTCATACGCGCCTGTTTTGCGACGGTCTACGCGCCCGCGAGTTAATAGCCCTAAGCGACGGCGGCGGACGACGGACGACAGCGGCGGACACAACGCGCCCGCGAAACATTCCGCTAGCCATGACCATGAAAAATGACGGCCATGGGTTCTATGGTTCTATGGTTCTCTGGTTCTATGAGTATGGAGCTGCGCAGCCGGGCCTTCGGCCCGGCGAGAGCTCCGCTAAAAATCTTTTACTTGAAACTAGTAAATCTTTGATCAGTCAACAAAGTGGCATCCAAATGACGTCATCATTCGTTGCCATGGCAACGCGAAAAGAGGTCAAAAATACGCTATTTTGGATCATTTGAGGCTAATAACTTATAAACTACACGGTGAAAGTTTTTGTTTTCGATATATTTTTGTTTAATCGGCAAGAAAAACATTTTAACAATTTTTTTAAAAATTCTGTACATAGAGTTCAGAGCTACCTTAAATGCATGTAAAAACGACATATCTCTGAATCCCATGCACAGATTTTTTCAAAATTGGCACAAATGTTTGTTATGTTTATAAGGCGAAAATATATAAAAATCAAAAAATTTCACCGAGCAGTTTTGAAGTTATTGGCCTCAAAAGGTTTAAAATGGGTTCTTTTTTGCCTCTTTTGACGTTGCCATAGTAACAAATTTTGATGTCGTAGCCACCTAAATTTGTTTATTGGTTAAGTGTTTACAAACCTGTACTAAACATTTTCTCTTAAATTTACTGGTGTAGCTGTGATTGAATATCATAGATGTATCATGATAGGAATGTTTAAACTATTAGGAGCCACCTTAAAGATTGAAATGTTCCGATACACCAAAGGCGTCAGAGTGTTGTATTAAAACATAATATATGATTGGTTGTTCCGCTAGAATGAATGCGTCACGACAATTTAGATTTTCGGATCAGAAAATAGCGATTTGCCTCTTTCGTCTTTCATGTTTTGCAATGTATTATTTTTTTTTAACTACTATAAAATCTTATGGTATGTTATGGTGGCACTCATCAGATTATATATGCTTTGTCGACTTTGTGTATAAGCATTTCACATCGTTAACAAGTCTTGTGGACGTTGCTCCGACACTATGCGGTGCGGAGATGATCCTTTTTCTCATTATATATGAAGGCCTTTATAATTGAAGGGGTAGTACAAGTACAAGTGTCACACGGAGATTTGGTGTTATGTAAAAAGAAGTATTTGTATTAACAGAAACTGAAATATAATGGTCCAGTTTTGTGATAAATAACCACCCTTGTGTGCTCCCTTATGTACCAAACCCGTTAATAAGTAACTCTAGTCATATTACGACTGTGTCTGAATGAATTGCAACGTGGAAACGTTCACATTTAATTGTCAAAGTTAAAGGCTTTGGTTCAACATAGACTTCTGCACAGAACAGAACTAGATGGAAAAGAACTTTTGTAAGTTTGCATGGGAGAACAAAAAATAGCCATAGAAACATTCGCTTTTCGGTCAACTTTTCACACCTACTTTTTCGTGTCAACACAACTCAATGGAAACACGGAAAAAGTGTAATGGTATTCAAATTTCTTGAAAGCTTTTTATAGATCTCTTTGTATCATTTCGATGGGTTTACAACTAAACTTGTGATTTGTAAACGGTTTTTCTGTTAATGCGTTTCCTTTGTTGTTAGACCATTGTTCTTTCATGCTCTAATTGCATATTTACATCCTGCATGTAAATTTGTTTGCCATTGTACATTGTCCATCATCCATCGCTTTTCGTCGACTTTCTTCACACTCGTCACGTAAGTTTTCTTTCTTGCTTGTTTGTTACTTGTAATTTGATGTTCATCTCTACGTTTTTATTTACTATTTCTCGTTACAGTATACAGCCATAAACCTACGCGCAGACACTCTCGTAAGCGGACAGCTCTACTTACGGCCGCCTTGACAAAGCCCTGTTGATTCTTCTCTTACGAGAAGCGGGCAGCTCAAGTTACGGACATTTTTTCTGCTTCCCGAAGGTGTCCTCTTACGGGAGCTTCGACTGTATACAGTTTTGAGGTAAATTCCGGGCAAATCTTCGCGCAACATTTCTCGTAACATAGTTTTATTAAGTTGAAAGACACAAAGCACTGCGCCGAATAAAGGCCTTTTTATATATAATTTTATCAACCCCAAAGGGAGGCTGGCCCGGTTAGCGGGACGGATTTAGTTGTCTGTTCGTATGGAAATTTTTATCCCGATTGGCAATGTGTACCAAAACACAGTTCGATCGTCGGATTTCGTTGATAAAGTTGTTCGGATTTCGGATTCAGAGATTTTGTTCGCATTTGCGGATCCTGGAATTTCACCCGATTAGGGGTGTGTTAATTTCGTTCTCACTGCGGGTTCAGGTTTTGCTTGGTATACAATGCTTGGTATGCATTTGGAAATTTGACAACATCTTTTTACAGTCTCTTTGGTAAAACTCCATAAAATTTAATTGTTCAGATTTCTCTTAAAATAAACACGTTTTATGGTTCAGTTGCAACTTCGTACATTTGGGATTCTAATTAAGCAATAATAGCTCAATCGAATCACGTTTTTTTAGCTATATATACAATTTTATTGAAAATTGCATTGTTGTGTATAATAGGTGAACGCTTGTTCGTTTGTCCCACGATGGGGTCACTTTAAGATGTTGGTTACGTGTCGCTACACGTGGCACACCCGTAGGGTTAAAGAGGCCATCCACAACAACAACTACAACTACAACTTTATTTCTACCCATAAGATCAAAAGAAAGAAATTTACATGAAATGAAATTAAATAGCAAGAAAATATTGGCTTCCTATAATATCACGGACAAGGAAGCGAAATTATATGAACTAAATTACAATACTATAACTAGTGTCGGACTTCATCCTATTAATATCAAAAAAGATAGTAGAATCGAAATTCCTGAAGCATGGATGCCTACAATCAAGACTGAGCACAACTTTCGATCGATAACAAATCGGACCTGTGACGGGAACAACATCCATTAGAAATAATAGTAAGGATCGAAATGCACTAATAGCAACAAACCAACGTGCTACTTCATCGCCTGATGACGAAGATGATGAAGTAATAGCAGTCGAAACGTCGCGATCAACATCTCAAAGTGACTACATCGTGAGACAAACGAACAAGCGTTCACCTATACACCATTTTGTTTCAGACGTCACACTCTTTAAGACTTTTCATTCAAAATGCTTTTGTGTTTTTTTTTGTGATTGACTAATGTATGTCAGTTCAGTGAAAGGCGGTGTAGATTGCGACCTTATTGCGACTTTTCTATATTTCCTATAAGCTCATAACTCAATTAACAAGATAGCTTAGTTATTCAGATAACTGGTAAACGTCACAGTGACTGCGGTCCCATTATTACGTGTTTGACGATGGTGTATTAAAGCCCATAGTGTTTTTAAAGCGACCGCCCTTTTTTTCATTTTTTGCACTGACGACATTAATTTAAAAAAGGCGACAGTGAAATTCAAAATTGCATCATGGCATGTGCTTAGAAACTCGCGTAGATAATTTTTCAGATTCAGCAAAGACCTTCCAAAGTCGAGCTGAGGCTTCTGTCTGTAGATATACGACTCTTGATTGATTTTTTTTACCCTAGTTCAAACCCGTTTTGTGCATAGGAAGCTTATTAATCTCCATTATTAGCCCCTGTTTTGAAATATTCGACTTCGCAAGAAGTCCCTCTCTCGAATGAGCTGTAAAAACCATGGAAGAAACCCTATGACGACGGTGAAATACAACACTTTCACAGTTCTGCTTCAAAAATGTAGTACTGTTTGCCATTCAGCCCTTACCTTGTGAAAATCTAAGAAGTTTGTAATAAAACTATTTTTTTAGTTATACCAACCTAGTAATCGAGGAATACTATACTTCATTTCATTTAAGAATGGAGGGAGCTCTCTTTTCCATCTTGTTGTTGTGTTGTTGTGGAGCCATTTCAGGTACTTATATACACACTGTATCAAATATTTATGTTTCACAGCAGTTTAAATGTTCTAAAATGTGCCGACATTTGACACTGATAAGTCTGATAAATAGTACATTTCGGAGGCATAACTGAAATTGAGGTGTTAGACTATTTTTTTAATCCCGGACACTTAAGATACAGTGTTTGTTTAACCCTTTAACTACCAATCGTACATATTCGTACGAAAATCACTAGTAGTGATTTAAATATCTTCAGCTTTCACATATCTACACAAATGATAGTAATGATCCCTTGTTAGGGCAAAGCGATAAGTTTCATAGCATTAACAACCAACTACTTGACTACAACTGTGGATTTCCGCTGCATATGGTTGTTCATTCGGCAGCAAATCCAGAAATGCCCGTTTTCTACTTCCCAGGAAAACAACAAAAAACGCACATCTTTGCATCAATTTCTTTTAATGAAAAAGTAACTCTAAATCCAAAAGTGTACATTTGCAGCTAACTTCGAACCTATTCCTCTGCATCCACTTAGAAAAATTTCCATCAATATTTCAACAGACCGAGCAATTTCCATTCAATCAGAGCTATTCTTGCAAACTTATAATATCCTTATGCACGACCGAAAGGAATTCTGGGTAATAAGACCATACCGGCGGCATGCAAGTCTACCTACCTCTGTTTGATATATTTTTTATAAGTGTCGAGCCACCCAGACCAACTGGCAAAATATTGCACCGATTGCATTCTTTAGACGTCAAAAGTCGTCCAAATTGCCTTGGTAGGTCTCGAAATCCAACCACAGAAGGGCCAGAGAGACAACTTCACTCATGGACCGCCATGTTTTGCTACGGATACTTTTGGCGTTCCAGTCATAGTCAAATCATCTCTCACCTCTGATTTCTTTCAGACGTTTGCCTCTGCCCGCCATTCCAGCTTAATGATGCCAGCCTGGGGGTTTCTGCAGTGAAAAATGACTCGAAAAAGCACTTCTAAACCAAATTCTTATCAGATTCGAGTCCGTGTGATCGCTAATCGAGCGAGCAACGGCTGAATACTGATGTCACAATGAAAATTCGAGCCCACGTTGATTTGAAACAGCGTATATTTTTATGTGAGCTATTTATATGCAGTCACGAAATTCTACAGATTGCCTAGCCCGACAAAACTGCTTTGGGAACCCAAAGAAATTTGGTAGTTAAAGGGTTAATCCCGATTGATAAATATAAATATCGCGTTTTACGATTATGGCCAGAAGTTTTCTTTAAGCTTGCGTATTGCTTTATCATTTTGAAATACTAAAGGATGAGAAAATCGCCAAAAGTGATCGTAACTTAGGAGACAAAATAATGGCTACAAATTCAATATTCTGCAAGAATGGCAATTTTGATTTATTGCAGACCGCCTGCAACGAAACAAGGGCTTTCGTTTTGTTCTATAATTGGCTCTATAGATTATTGTTATTCAGTTAAGTTAAAAGAAAGGTTCAACCTCTAAGTAAGGGTCCTAACAGCACTCATTTTCACGAATTGTAGCTACAGAAGGAGAGCAGCGATGCGGAGAAGGATTAAGTAAGTATTAAGTTTATTTTTGTTGTTAACAAATAAAAAGAAAATTTAATTTGCGTCACACACAACGCTAAACTGATCGTGCTTTGAGTGGCAAGTGTTTGGACGTCTTTGTTAGTGCGTTTGATTGTATCACGATTTCAAAGGTCTATTCTCCTTACACAACATGCACCTTTTGGCTTTTGACACGGTCCGGAGATATTCATTTGACACCTTAGAAAACAATAGGGAAAACGTACCCCGAAATAATAGGCCCTTTGCATGACTTGATCACGTGCGTAGATACCGCTTAGCAACGGCCGCTTGGATGTTCTGCATAACAAAGCTTGAAGTGGATCGAGCGTGGCGGTCATAAGTCCATTATTTTGTCTAAAAGGCTTTGATCGCCCAGTAATTTAGAAAATCCTAAACATTTCAGCGTCAAAATTGTTCTTTTGGCTTGTGGGGAGCAACTAAAACGAACAATCGCAGTTATTTGTTTTTTTGTTTAGTTTGGTTCGGTTGCTCCCCACCAGCCACAAGAACAAGGTTTACGCTGAAATGTTTAACATTTTCGAAATTACTGGGCGATCAAAGCCTTTTAGACATAAGAATGAACTTATGACCGCCACGCTCGATCCCACTTGAAGCTCTGTTATGCAGAACATCGAGGCAGCCGTAGGTCGCTAAGTGGTATCCAGGCACGTGATCAAGTCGTGCAAAGGGCCTATTTCGATTATTAAGCAAAAACAAAAATGGCAAGGAATACTTAGGCGAAGGTTTTTATTAAAATCAAAACAATATTAGGGATTAAATGGCTTGTTGCATTCAGCCTAGGCAAATTGATATGTGGATCTGATTTGCACAAAGTGTTTTGTGGACTGACCTCCTTTCTTCTTACTAATGTCCTCTGCCGGAATATTAGCAGTTCTCATAATAAGGAGAATTATTAATCATGCGCAGTGGCAACACCACAAGACCCAACGAGACGTCCAGCCTAGGCCTCGGGGCCTTCTCGTCGTTCATAAATGCAGCTTTAAAAGAAACCCCTGGACAAGCTTAAAAAGTGCGAAAATACTCTAAAAACCGTACAGTATTTTTTCGCGTAAAACATTTTTTTCGTTTCGTTAGAATATGCTACATTTTTCATTGTGCAATTATAAAAGGGAAATTATACCTAACAATTCTCCCTCCCCTCCCAACAAAAAAAGGAGAAGAATGACTTTTGTGGCAGACTTCAATAATTTATGTAGTCAAAAGTTTTAATTTCTTAAAATTACTTTTTTATATTTTGTACACAGCTTGTGGGTGGGATTGCCAGCTGCTCTGTTTAAAACTGCATAATTATTATCGAGCACTGCATGACTCGCCGCCAATGAAATGCGACCCGGAACTGGCCAAATCAGCGCAAAAATGGACCGATCAACAGGCAAAAGATGGCAAAATGTACCACTCGGAATGGACCGACAAGTTCACGGAGAGTATTTCCTGGAAAGGCTGGGGATGGGTGGGAATGGACAAAATGGAAGCTGCGATACCAGGAGCAGTTAGAAGCTGGTATTCAGAAATCAAAAACGGCTATAATTACCAAACGGGTAAAGGTAATGGCGTAATTGGACATTTTCAAGCGGTCGTGTGGAAAGGAGAAACGAAAATAGGATGTGGACTCAACATCAAACGCAACGATGGTACTTATGTCACAGCGCATTACGCTCCACCTTCTCACACGAACATGGACAAGGAAAAGCAAGCACCGGACAATGTAAAACCAAGGAAACAACCAGGTTGTTTGTTTGTTTGCTTTTGTTTGTGTGTGTGTTTTGCTATAATAGTCTATAATGTTACTTTTAGAGTTTACTATCTTTACTATTTCGTAATACATTTTCACGGTTTCTTCCGCGCTTCCTTATTCTGGTGATTTGCGTTTGCCACTTGTTTCATCAAAGGAACACTGTCTATGCAGCTGGTATATCGTGTTTTTATGGGTATACGTATGAAAGAAATGTAAAAGAAAAGGAAAGAGATAAAATGACGACTAAAATAATTCACAGTTTCACCAGGGGTGGTAATTATTTCATTTACTGATTGCCCGCATTTCACGAACAGTAATCCACTTCCATCCTTATAATACTGCATTTCATCTCCAAACCACTTGTTTTGTTTTGCTCTCTTGAATTTTCGTGTATATATATATATATACACCCTTTTGCAAAAATATTGACACTTCAAAATATATATAAATATATATTCGTCCTTTGTGTTTATATCATATACGTGATGACAGGCGGCAAATAATTTTTAAGGTGGGTACAGTAGCATTTTACAAACTCTACTATACCCACGTCGAGAACTATTTGCCGCCTATCGTCACGTATAAGATGTAAACACAAAGGACGAAAATATATTTATATATATTTTGAAGTGTCAATATTTTTGCAAAAGGGTGTATATATATATTTATTATATACATACTGAGATTTACACACCAGAAAACTATGAGATTAAAATCGTCCCTTGACGTATGACAAGCCATCCTATTGGTCATACGATTTTCCTCACTGGTGAAGAATATCGTATGACCAATCAGAATCGCGATACGACATTTTTCACTAGTGACAAAAATCGTACACGGGAATTCCCGCCATTCAGTGTGCCTTCGCCCTCCTTGATTCAATCATGGCGACAAAAGACTTTAAAGTTCCATCACTTCAATGAAAAAATGCGGATTTCTGCGGACCTTAAGAAAAGAACTTTAATAGATTTTGCTGAAAGGGAAAATACACGTTTAACAGGAGAAATAATAAGGCTAAAGAAGTGAAAGAAAGCAATTAAATCGCCAAACGTGCAAGCAAGTTTGAACTCTCACCATTTGTTGTTGTTATCAAAGCGGCAAAAACTTCAAAACACAGGTACGCAAACTTGCTTTGTTTTTGTCGTAGTGTCTAATTATTTATAGTCTTGTTATAGTTTTGGAAAAAATTATTGTCGTAGTTATTTTTGTTAGATGTGTGAATTCGGTGAATTTTTCCACTTGAAAGTTGAGTCTGACAATAAACCAAGAACCCGTCTACTAAAGTGTTGACAATTTAATCGTTTCGTCTTGTTTTTCTGTTGTGTAAATCTCAGTATGCATATCATAAACAAATTACTTCACGGTTCGTTCGCTTGTACGATTTTTATTCACTCGTTGGATAAAAATCGTACGCGCTCACCAACCGTGAAGTAACCTATATATATATATATACAAACATAAGGACGGAAAGTTGTAACTCAAGTTTCACGCACTAAGCGATCATCAGACTGATGATCGCTTAGTCTGATGATCGCTTAGTGCGTGAAACTTGAGTTTAAACTTTCCGTCCTTATATTTGTATTTTGCTCTGCATATCTATGCATAAAGCACTCATAGAACAAGTAAAACAGTCTATATATTGTTTATTCATTTATATATATATATATATATATATAGTGGCATTTTGCAATGTAACAAGGGAATTATGTAAGCGACATTTCGCTATCTCAGCGAGACACTGCTGCTTTTTAGAAACTCATTTGCTATTAAGTTACTTTCATCATCTGAAAGATTTCATATAAAAGAAAGATTCTTCATATGAAAGATTTTTTTGAACTTGTTTCTATCACGAAACTGGATAAATATATTGTCTATACTGAGTCGATTTCTTAAGAGTTGCAGCAGAGATGGTTATTGCTTATAGAAAATGCGGACGAGAATTGAAGTATAATTTCCTCAAGAGACAACATAGCTGTGGTAGTCGGATTGAAACGATGTTTAGGTCGTGCATGTGAAAGTACCCTTCGTCACACCCGAGCTTTGTCTCCAAAAAGGATGTTGCTATGACGACATGTACATGAGCGAGCCTGACATATGGTTTTATAAACCTCCTGGAAGAACATGGTGCTTTAAGAAAAAAGGAGGAGGTAAAGTACTATTGTTAGAAATTATCGATAGAGGAACTATAAAACGCCTGTTGATTCCCGGACGGAAGACGCTTGCAACTTGACGGTCACAAAAATAAGTCGTTTGTAGGCTTCCGATACCTAAATGCCCTCAATAACTATGTAATGAAGGCATGGGCTCTCTGTGTAATTTGAAACCGTTTAATACATCCGAGTTTTGGCAATGTTGTTCTAATTTAATTTTAACATAAAATGGTATCCTGAAAAATCCGATGAGGAGTGTGACATGATTGTCGTACATTTCTTCTTGGGCTATGTTTGAAATGAACCAACTGGTATTTTTTAAATGTTTTAGTTACAGTGTTTAAAATTATACAAAAGGATAATTGCGTAATTTTTGCCTGTCGGTTAAACTCGCATCCGAATATAAATCCTGAAGATCGTCGACCTGCAGAAACCCCAGGAATGTTTTTTTTTTTTCATTCACGATCAAACTGCTTGGAAATATTTTTCAAATATAGTGCTAAAATGCACTTGGCAAGTACCCTTAAAAAAGCACAGTTTCGAATTTCAAAACTCGATATAGATATAGTTAGTCCAGAATCATTAACACGTCCAAAAGCTGTCGCTTTCAAGAGCTAATCATGATTATGTCTCCATCCCAACCACCAGCCACCTTACCAACCCAACCGCCGGACTCTGTCCCTCAAACAGCCGGAGGAGGACCAATCCCATCACCAACCCAACCGCCAGGCTTTGTTTCCCCAATGCCCGGAGGAGGACCAACCCTATCAGCAACCCAACCGTCAGGCTCTGTATCTCCAACGCCCGGTGATGGACCAACCCTATCACCAACCCAACCGCCAGGCTCTGTATCTCCAACACCCGGTGATGGACCAACCCTATCACCAACCCAACCGCCAGGCTCTGTATCTCCAACACCCGGTGATGGACCAACCCTATCACCAACCCAACCGTCAGGCACTGTTACTCCAACAATAGGAGAAGAACCAACCCCATCACCAAACCAACCGCCAGGCACTGTTCCTCCAACACCGCTACCCGCCAAATAACATACCTTTCAATGGATAAAGCCACTGCGAAACACGTGACTGCTAGGGTTCTAGTTAGTTTTAAACAACAAGTGCATGTCCGGTACTTAAACAATGACAATTGTGAAACGTACCTTACTTCTCCCTCACTGGTCTGATTGGGCTAATTAAAGTGTCCATAACTTACTTTTCAAATTAAAACCCTTCTACTTATAACGGTAGCAGTCCTAACCACCTCCGTCCATTTGTAATAACTAATTAATTCGTATCAAGAAAAGCGGCTCAAATTCGACAACAATAGGTATGGTATTTGTGATCGTTTTTGCCCAAGTAAGGGAAAAAACGATCAACGGTAAAACATTGGCTTTTAACTCTCGGACGTACAAGGAGGGGAGAATGCCCCCCCTCCCCCCCCCCCCCGCTTTTTTTAAGGTTTTTGTCGGATTTTTTTCAAGAGCATTTATTGTCAGTACACGTTGTCGTCGGCAGCTGTTCCTTTATCCTTTTAACACATTTTGTTAAAGTTTGGCGACAACCGGTTACTATGGTAACAAGATATAATGCCATAAGTGGGATTATGTCAAGCCATTAAAAACGTGTTTTCTCCTTTTTTCGTTGACAAAACATATAAAATGTTACCAAAAACAGCAAAATGATTAAATTATATCATATTTTGCAACTCTAGCAAAAATATTTGCAATTTCCACATTTTCCCGACAAAGTTGCCATTTTAGAAAAATCCAAGATGGCGCAATATTGCCGGCCATTTTTATGACGTCACGGACCCTTAGCAGCGCTACAACCCATAATATTTACCTTATCTTGTAGAGCACATCACAGGCTATCTATGAGATGCGTTTATTGGCCAGGGGTGTAAATAGCGCTTATAAGAGATTGTAAGCATTTACCTTTATTCTAAACCCTGTAGGGAGAAAAACTTTAACTTTTCTAAATATTGAAAGATCTACAAAACTATGAAAAAAGAAACATTGAACTTAGTTCTCAAATAGCAGGCTGTCCAATCCATCGCTGCTTCCTTTCTTTGACCTTCTTAATATCGCCGGGAATTTGATACCGGCCCTTAATTTTAATGCTCACGAAAGTTAAATGAATAAAATGTTAACTGTATCTAACATCCACGCGACAAACTGTGTCGTAATAGAACTACGGTTACTTAATTATCAATATCAGTCTCACCGTAGTGCCGTATTTTTCGAAGGGGGCTCTTATTACATACGGGGCGTTTAATAGAGAGGGGCGTTTCTCACAAATTTTCTCACAAATCGTTTATTTTATTAGAGAGTGGGCGTCTATTCAATTCGATCAATTGGTATATTTCACTTCTCCACATCGACAGACTCAGCACCACAGTTACTGTAGAAACTTACCCCTTTATACCTACAGTTGATTTGCATATATATGTTGTGGTTCAATTTTCAGTCATGTCCAATACTATCGCACTGATACGGACGGTCATTAAAGTTGACGGTCCGTACAAAACGTACGGATCGTCATCACGTCCGTAACATTCTAACTGAACATACGTTTTGTACGGTCCGTCATCCTTGCTTACGGTCCGTGTTCTGTCTGTATACGGAGCGAGCATCTCATTATCACACTCAGTCACTGTGAATAACTTTTTACTGTCCGTACGATTCGTACGAACCGGTTCGTGTTCTGTCTGTATCAATATCGTGCGTATTCACTCGAATTGAAGTAATGAACCTACATATATATCTCGTTCTTTAAGCTTGAGGCGACAAATAACGCGCCACTACACTTAATATCTATCTTACTCGGCTGTGCTACGCTTTCAAATATAAACACGCGAGCCGAAAAATAAACCCGAACATTTACGCGAGTGTAAATAAGGAACCTACATATGTGTCTCGTTCTTTAAGTGCAAGGCAACAAATAACGCGCCACAACACAAAAGATCTATCTTACTGTGCTACGCTTTCAAATATAAACAAATACGCTAGCCGAAAAATAAACCCAAACATTCATGCGAGTGTAAATAAGGAACCTGCATATATATCTCGTTTTTTAAGCGTGAGGCGTAGGCGACAAATAACGCGCCACTGCACTAAAGATTTACCTTACTGTGCTACGCTTTCATATTTATTTTCCTACGCTTCGCTTTTAAATATAAACAAACACGCGAGCCGAAAACTAAACCCGAACATTCACGCGAGCGGAAATAAGGAACCTTGCTCCAATCCAAAAGCTTCTTTTTTTGTCATTAAGTTTTAATCCAGAAACTTCATAAATCGTCCAATGTTTTAAGAGCTATAGAGGCTATTAACGATTCCTTTGTTCCATCTAGTATAAGAGTTGTATCGTCTGCATACCGACTTAATTTTACTTCTTTACAGTTTACAAAGATCCCTTCAATACTTTTATTTTCACGAATTGCCTTGGCTAGAACTTCCACTGACAGATCGAACAGGTAAGGTGAGAGTGGGCAGCCTTGTCTTACGCCTCTTTGAATTTAAAATTCGCTCCCCCAGCCATTGTTCAGGGCAGCAATGAAAAAAAAGGTTTAGCTATTTTAAAATGCTACTAGCAAAACCAAAATGTTGAAAGGTTTTCCTAACGAAAGGCCATTCTATCGTGTCAAAAGGTTTTTCAAAATCCAAAATCAAAATCCAAAAACAAGAGTGATCGATGTTTTGACTGCTTTCTGCTAGTCTTTATCAAGCGATGAGGTCGACTGATTACACGTCACCAATGGTAGTATCACGATGGTAGTTTTTGATTGGTGGAACTCCATCCTCATTATCCCGGTGAGAAGCTGCGGTCCACCATTCTCCGATTGCTCGGTTTCTTGACGATTAGCACCCGTCATAACTTCAAGAACATTGAGACTATGACAATGAAACCTAGAGGATACATGGTACATCCCAAACTGTCTCCTTTTCGATCCGTACAATGGAACGATGACGTCATATGACGTAGTTATTAGTTAATTAGTTATACGGCCGCCATCTTGGATCCGCCATCTTGGATTTCTGAAATTATTCAAAATCTCTTAAAAACCGTCCAAGTTGACTCAAAATTAATCAAAACCAATAAAAAACGCTAAATGACGTAAACATGTAAAAGTTATACCACTAAACATTGTTTTTTCTTCATTCAAAGGAAAAAATATGCAAATTTCAAACAACATGGCTGTCAAAATCTTGTTGCAATGGAAGCCAAGTCACATGATCAATACAATATCATATGAAATTGTTGCCAGATAAATTTTAGGAAAAGTCAGAACTTTGAAAAAGAAGAAGAAGTTATGAATGTTGAAAGTTAGCGCGGTTTCTTTGTGCCCCCCCCCCCCCCCCCCCCCGGGCAAAATAGGGTTAAGATAAGTTTAAATCCGTTTCCACTGCCAACCTCGTTCCCAGTGTCTCTCATCTTCCCGCCCCCTGGAGCGAGAGAAGAGAGACCCTGGTCAACTCTGGTCACGTGCCTCTTGGACAATTATATTCCTAAGGAGGGATCGACGGTGTTTGTAACTTTGTCTCGTTTTCTTCACAGTGGCTCGTGCTGTGCGCGAGTCCGTTGATGTCCGGAAACGGTTCAATCAAACGATTCAAACAAAAGCGAATGAATTATGCGCAAGGATTAAAATGGTTATCGTTCAATAACTTTACAAGCGTATAATGAAATAATGAAATGTAAAGATGTTGTACATGTATAGACATTCAAACGGCTGGAACTGGTAAATGTTGAACAAAACAACATGCCTGACCTACGAAGAATAAAAGCTATCATTATCTTCTCTACCTCGTTTCCTGTTATGAAAGTGTAGAGTCGATCTGCATGTCAAAATATTTTTCCACTTCGCCATCGTCCGAGAACAGACGGCGACAATTTAATGTGCCTGTCGAATGAAGCTTGAAGGTCGCCTGCTAAATAGTATGTAGCGATAATTCATCTTAGTTCGGAACAATGCCATATAAAATCAAAAGCATTTTCTGCCGAGACCGAGCTTAGCGGCGGCGTCCAGTAATAAAATTGGACTGAAAAATTAGCTTTTAATACTGCCGACAAATCTTCAAGCGTCGTGACAATTCCCCAACTGTTAATTTACAGATCCTAAAGCAACTTGCACTCTCAAAACCAGTCGATGTGGATATGTTTTGAAGTCTGCAGATGACCGCCGCTTCAGATTTATAGGAAGCCGCCAAACGCTTTTCGGATTTGTTTTGATTTGCAATGCTCTGCTAGAGCGAACAAATTTCCCACTTTGCCGCCCCTCCCTCAAATCTTTTATCTGTTACATCCCAGATTTTGGGACGCACGTAACCAGAGTTGACCAGGGTCTCTCTTCTCTCGCTCCAGGGGGCGGGAAGATGAGAGACCCTGGGAACGAGGTTGTTCCACTGCGTCCTGCTGTTTGCAAGAAACTAAAAAAAATAAACTCTTATGTTGAAATGGAACAGATAGTCTCTATTAAAAAAGTACAGTGGTCAGATTACTCGAAAATAACAGCAGCTTATTTGTATTGTAACCTCATTCGAAAGGTTGGTGCTACTCAGCACCACATTTGTCCATTCTGTGTATACTGGCCTAGCAACTGATTTCGTTCGAGAATGCCGGGAGATGTGCTATACAAATTGATGTTGTGCTGTGGAGCCATTTCAGGTAATCTTACACTGCATTATAATGATCCTAGTTTCATCATCAAAAGCCTTTACAATTTTTCCAAGATGTTACCGATATCGGTAAAAAAAATGCTGAAGGGACAGTCACGCCCGCCTGGGAATATCAAGGTAACCACCACACCGTCACCCAACCCTCAGTAGGTGGTAAAAGAGACTTCTGAGACACCCTCAAATTCCCCTGAATTTCACACAAATATTTCCTGCAGATTGTCACACATAATACATTATTTATCATCAGTCCAAATCAACAGATACCACGCAATTCTGATGAGTTTGAGCAGATTTGATAAATTTGTGAGTTGTGTGAAAACTGACAGAAATTGTTGAATTTGTCAGATTTGTTGGGTCTGAAATATTTGTGTGAAATTCAGGGGAATTTGAGGGTGTCTCAGAAGTCTCTTTTACCACCTACTAAAGCTAAATTCAGCACAAGACAAAATCTTGAAATTGGCCAATTTCAAGATTTCTCCGCTGAATTTCCGCACAAAAAAATTAACCATTTTCCAAAATCTCACGCTCATTTGGGGAGAATATTTCTCCCAGTCTCCAATGCCCCAAAGCCAGCGTATCAATTCCATTGCCTAAAATCACTCTTTTGTCATCTTCCGCACTCAGCGCAATTTTGGTCATGTTTTCCGTGAACAAATGGTGTCCTCTGCTGCGGAAGATACTTTGCCTCCTGAGTTGCTTTTGTTTTGTCCTCAAACATTTCACAAAGTTTGCATGTCTCAAACTCTTCCTGATCATGCATTTTTTCACTCCTTTTGCCTTTTGTTCCTCCGTGGTTTCTGCATTCTCCTCAATCAGGAGAGAATACAGTTTTGGTCTCAGGGCGACAAATTCTGTCAAAATGGCACCCTCGCATTCATCTTTCATCAACCCAATCTTTTTCTTGTTCCCTGGCACGATTGGCATTCCATTCAACACTGCCGGATGCTTTGGGGAAAAATCATTTGTGTCAAACCATTCTGCCACATCCCCCGCAATGTCCGCAAAAAAATCTTCCGTTTCAATCTCCAGCACCAAAGAATCTGTGTCGGTATACAGGAGAGAAACATTTTCCCACTTTTTCTTCACATATTCATAGTGAAAATCATACATCAAAAGTTTGGACAAATCCAAGATTGACATCCCGACAAAGATGGGTTTTGACATAACCACTCGAGTTTTCCTCATCTTGACTGCAATCAGAAATTCATCGAAAATTTTCACATCGGCGAAGTTGCATTTGCTCACCAGCTTTTCTGCTCTTTCCGCATCTTTCACCAGTTCAATCGTGACTCGGTTTCTCAGGTTTTCCATGGTTTTCCCAAAGACTGAGTTGTTCATGAGTTTGAAGAAATCTTTTTCAAATTTCGTTTTTCCCTTGGATCTCAGGGCAGTGTTTTTGTCAATATAACATTTCATAAATGCTGCTTCTTCAAATTTTATTCCTCGCCTGATCTTTTTCAACTTCATTCCGGCGGAAAGATAAAACGCCAGATTGCGTCCGTGCAAAACCATGCCTTCTTTGTCCCTCAGATTTTGCGTGAGTTTTTCAATCCCACCCAGCGCCAGTTTTTCCGGAGCCAGGGGAAAATCATTATGCTCGTCATGCAATTCTGGGGGATAAATGAGATCAACTTCCAGAATGCAACCTTGACCTTCTGTTTTCACAAACTTTTCCCAGTTTTGCAAATCTTCTTCACTCATCCATTGAAATTTCCCAACTGGAAGAGGCTGCGACATGGCCCATCCATAAAGGTTGTTTGCGTCCAAATAAACCAGGAAACGAGATGGATCTTTTGGATTGAAATTTTTCATATATTGGTTGTTTGCTTTCGCAAATCGTTTGAATGCATTTGCGTTTCCTCCCCTGACTCCTTTTTCAAACATCAACAACTGTTCCACATCCTTCAGCAGTTCCAACTTCACTCCAGTCACTTTCAGCATTGCATCCCAAGCCAACCCAGGGGTGGTAAAATAGTGCGCTGGATCCAGTTCATAGTTTTCTTCGCAAAGTTTTCTGAAACTTTCCATGACATCTGCAAGCAACAGCACATCCGTTTTCAAATAAAGATCGTGAAATTCGCCCATATTTTTCACTTCAAATTCTTCCCAGACTCGCTGGGCATGGGCAAAATCTTCATCTGAGATTTTTTCCTGATTCAATCTGGAAAAAAACGCGGCTTTCTTTGGCAGTTGTTTCTCAAACTTATCAAACCCATCCATGAATTCATATGGGAAGACTCCTTTTCGCCGCATCAAATCGCTTTTCTCACCAAAAAATCTGGTGATTTCTTTCAATTCTTCTTCGGGGAGATTTTTTGCCAGCGAGTCCAATCCTGCCAGCGTGAATTTGAAGGAATCCAGAAATCGAATTTCATGTTTCACTGAAAATTCTTTCCCTTTCACCTCATTCCATTCTTTTTTCAACTCGAATTTCAGGGAAAAGGAAATATATTTCTCCTCGTTGTTGGGAATGCATGTCACGCTCAAAACTTCATCCATTGTCCCCAAAGCTCGCACAAAAAGATGAGCGTCATAGTTTGCCAGATTGTGAAAAAACACAGGGGTGAATTTTGGCCTTTGAAACTTCAGGTTGCAAGATTGATGCGCTGCTCCCCTGAATTTTCCTGAAAAGTGACAGTGATCCCTCACCTTGGACAGACTTTTTTCTCCAAATTCTTCTCGACACAGCCAGCACACTTCCGCTTCTCGAAATGATTTCCATTCTTGGTTGGTCAGGGGAATCATTTCCTTTTTCGGCAAATTCAAGTGAGCTTCTCTCACTCGGGAAATCAATTTCCGAATGAACTCTTTGGGGAGTTCTTCATTTTCATTTGCAGCTCTTTTCAACACAGGCTCCATTTGCAAAAACGGGGAAACGAGATGAAACGCAAATCCGCAGGGAATATGCTCGTGGGTTTTTTGAGTTCCCCCCAGCGGTTTCAAAATTGACTCAAAATCTGCATATCCAACAACAGGCAGATGCATCATTTTTGGGAAGTTTTTGAAGGAACAAGTTCCTCCTTGAAGTTCAATTCTCGCGGCTTCAAAATCTCCGCAAATGGTTTTGTGTTTCTCCAGACTTTCCACTCTGGGAAATGAATTGAGGCATCTTTTGCAGAAAAATCTTTCATGCCCATTTCGCGAAACTTGAGAGCTTGCCAAGCGGGAGAAATTTTTCACCAGACAGAAGTGCGTTTTGAATTCTTCTGTCAGCAGAATCAAATCCACATGAAGTCCCCTTTCTTCCTTGGTGATTCTCAGGGGAAAAACAGATCCATTCCAGCCAAAAACGTTCACTGAAATGTCAGGATTTCTGGCCTCAAAAAACTTGATTTTTTCCACGGCCATGGGAAATTCGCAACCATCCCAATTCATCTCTTCCGTTTGTTCTCGCAAAGTCGGTGTGATTCTTTCCGGATGAACTTTGACCATATTTGCGGCTCTGCCCAAGCACCATTTGAAACACATCTCATCTTCATTTTGCATGTTGATCACGGCTTTCTTGTTTGCCAAATCAGCGGGCAGTGGCATCCACCCAGATCCTCGCAGGGGGTTCCAGCGCACAAAATGAATTTCCAAACGCAAAACTCTTTCAAAAACCCAATTGGATCCCCTGCGATTAAAGTTTTCCAAATTTTCAATCATTTCTCTGATCATTTCATCCAAAATCTCTGGGTTGTTCCCCAAATTCCTTTTCTGCCGGGAATGGAAAAATGGATTTTCAATCACTTCCTCCCCAGAAGCCAAATTGGTTTGGGACATTTCCACATTCAAAACGCATTTCACTCTTGTTTGTGGATTTTCTCGCAGGAGCCTGAGAACCAACCATCTTGCTTTCCGGAAAAAATCTTGGGGAGAAATGGAATCATCTCCTTGAATGACAAATTGTCTCGCGAATCCTCGCAAAGCGGATTGCCCTTCTTCCACGGCTAATCTCTGTTCCCACAATCTTCTGACTTGTTCTTTCAATCTTTCCACTGCGGGATTGGCTCTTCTCCGAACATCCGCGTCATCCACACTTTCCAACCAATTTGTCCAATCGATAACCGTATCTACATTTTCTTCAATCGCTCTGGGAATGACTCTGGGGGGAACAATTCTTCTTTCCGGAATCAAAAAAGGCACATTAATTTCTGGATTTTCGTCATCTAGGTTGGCTCGTCTTTTTTGAGTTTTTGGCTGATTTTTTCCCCCTCCTTGCCAAAGATTTTCAACTAAAAACTGTACCAGTTCATCTTTTTTCAATCGCGACCAACCTCGCAAATTTGTCGTTCGCGCAAATGATTGCCATGCAGCCAGTGACATTTTAAATGGAGAAAAAATCTTTTTCCCCATTTAAAATGAAATTTTCGATTCAGGAAGAAGGAAAAGAAAAACAAATTTTTTTCACATTCAAAGAAGCATCAGAAAAAACTGGTCTTCCTTCCAAAACGATTTTGCGAGTTCTCAACTCAGGCAAAAGCAAATATACCAGAAGAACCGACCAAAAAGTGTTCTGGATTCAGGAGGAAGAAGACTCACCATTCATCCAGATTGACGGGGAAGACTTTTTCACCGCGGAGGAAATTCGGGATCGATTTGGGTTATCGCGCACAGTTTTTTTCAATCAACTCTGCAGGAAAAAAACTCATTTTCTGGATTCAGGGGAAAAATCGCACGAAGTCACTTGGGTTTCACCCATATTGCAAGAATTCATCTATCTCATGAAAAAGAAAACTGCATTGGAAACGGCGATGCACGCGCACCCCAAAAAAGGGCTTTATAAACAGCAAAACCTGGCTCGGGTTGCGATGGATGATGCCCTTGTGGATTTGCAAAATGCGTTTTGAATTTTTTCTCCAATGGAGAAAAAATGTCCGGTGAAAACAAATCCACTCCTCCGAAAGAGGCAGAAAAAATTCAAGAAGATTTGATCTGGGAAAAAGCGTGTGACGCAGAAAGAAACTTTCAAAAAGCGGTTGACATGGCCACTGGTTTTCTCCCAGTCCGACTGGAAGAGGATCGCAAGTTCATGGAAAAATGGATTTTTCAAGATTTAATTTATTTTTTATCTCCTCTCAAAAAATGAATCCCGAGACAATATCTATCCCCGACATCTCTCTCTTAGAACCCGTGAAAAAATCTTCTGGCAAGATTAACTTTTGTCTACTCCCATGTATTTATCAGGACTGCATTCGACTTCAACTGAAACTTCAAACCAAATTCAAGATTTTTGCTCATCAGGGAGATGCATTTTCTCTGGGAATCCACCTTCCGGAAGATGAAATGGAGTTTTTCCGCGAAGTGGAAACGCATTTGAATTCCGCTGCCATGAAAAAACAGGGGGAAGTGAAAAAGCTTCTTCCCTCTTGCGCTAAATTCCATGAGGGTGATTTCTCTCTCTTGAAAGTGGATAAGTCAAATCAGGAAAAGATTTATGCGAAAATCTACCCCTCCAAAATTCCAGGACAGGATTTCTCCTGCAGAATCTGGGAGTTATGCTCTGATGGGAAAAAGAAACTCATCCCGAAGCCCTCAAAACTCACTGGCGTTCCTCTCCGGGGACAAGTTGTGTTTTCAATCAAACATCTTTTCTGCGGAAATGTGAAAGCGATCACATGCATTGTGGACGAAGTTTTGGTGGAAGAAATGGTTCAAGCGGCCTCAGCGTTTGATGACTTTGAAGACAAGAATGAGGATGATGAAGTTTGATCTCGCTGAGATCAGGGAGAAAATCTTTTCCAGAATTCAATTCTGGAAAAGGCAGAACTTTTTTCAGATTTGTGCAGATTCGCAGAATTTGCAATGAGTTGATTCAGTCATCATTTTCTCAAACAATTCAGTTTGTTTTTTCATATCTGCGGCAATCTCTTCAACCCACTTTTCCAAATTCACATAGCTTTCCATCAGCAGGTCAATGGAATCAATTTCGTCGTCACTTTCACTCAGTTTTTTTCTTTTCGCATTTGAATTTGAAGGCATTTTCTTTCCAATCATTTTTTTCCTCAGGGGAAATTTTCAAAATCCATTCAGGGGAAATTTTCCACTCCGGAAAATGAAAATGAATCCCCTCCGGAAAATGTATTTTGAATTTCAAAACCCCTCCGGAAAAAATGAGTTTTTCTGGAGCAGATATCTATTCCAGAAAAAATGGATTTTTCTGGAGCAGAAAATGCCTTCCAGAAAAAATGGATTTTTCTGGAGCAGAAAATGCCTTCCGGAAAAAATGGATTTTTCTGGAGCAGATATTCCAGAAAAAATGGATTTTTCTGGAGCAGAAAATGCCTTCCAGAAAAAATGGATTTTTCTGGAGCAGAAAATGCCTTCCGGAAAAAATGGATTTTTCTGGAGCAGAAAATGCCTTCCAGAAAAAATGGATTTTTCTGGAGCAGATATTCCAGAAAAAATGGATTTTTCTGGAGCAGAAAATGCCTTCCAGAAAAAATGGATTTTTCTGGAGCAGAAAATGCCTTCCGGAAAAAATGGATTTTTCTGGAGCAGATATCTATTCCAGAAAAAATGGATTTTTCTGGAGCAGATATCTGCTCCAGAAAAAACGAATTTTTGAATTTTGAATTTTGAATTCTGGAAAAAATATCTGCTCCAGAAAAACGAATTCGTTTTTCTGGAAAAACTATCTGCTCCAGAAAAATGAATTTGAATTTTGAATTCTGGAAAAAATATCTGCTCCAGAAAAAACGAATTTGAATTCTGGAAAAAATATCTGCTCCAGAAAAATGAATTTGAATTCTAGAAAAAATATCTGCTCCAGAAAAAACGAATTTGATTTTTCTGGAGCAGATATCTGTTCCAGAAAAATGAATTTGAATTTTCTGGAAAAAATATCTGTTCCAGAAAAACGAATTTAAATTCTGGAGCAGTGATTTTTCTGGAAAAAATATCTGCTCCAGAAAAACGAATTTAAATTTAAATTCTGGAAAAAATATCTGCTCCAGAAAAACGAATTTAAATTCTGGAAAAAATATCTGCTCCAGAAAAACGAATTTAAATTTAAATTCTGGAGCAGATATCTGTTCCAGAAAAATGAATTTGAATTTAAATTCTGGAGCAGATATCTGTTCCAGAAAAATGAATTTGAATTTGAATTTAAATTCTGGAAAAAATATCTGTTCCAGAAAAACGAATTTAAATTCTGGAAAAAATATCTGCTCCAGAAAAATGAATTTGACCCCCTGAATTCGCCGGAGCATTCCTCCCATATTATTTGGAGGAAAATTTTTTTCCAAATTTTTTTTCCAAATTTAATAAATGAAGGGATGTCCGGGGGATGAAAAATCTCCCCAAACGGATTTTGTGATGAAAAATCACCCCCAAAAACGGATTTTGGGATGAAAATCCTCCGGGGATTGAAAATCTCTCCGGGGTTTGAAAATCTTTCGCTGAAAATCAGCGGAAAATTCAAAGCCAAGAAATTTTTCTGCCCATGTCAGCTAAAACTCAGTTAACTAAATTGGAGAAATGATTGGATAAAATTGAGCTTTATCCAGATAAAATGGGATTTTAATTTTTATTTCCCCTTTTTCTCAGCATAAAAACTGTTGAATTTTCAAAATCCCCTCCGGAAAAGGAAAATGATTTTCAAAATCCCCTCCGGAAAATGATTTTGAAAATCCCCTCCGGAAAATGATTTTGAAAAACCCACTCAAGGGGAAATTTCAAAACCCACTCAGGGGAAATTTCAAAACCCCCTCCGGAAAAGGAAAATGATTTTCAAAATCCCCTCTGGAAAATGTTTTTCCTGAATTGACTCAGGGAAAATGAATTTTGTTGAATTTGACATTTCTCCGGAAACTGATTTTTGGAATGAAATTCCTCCGGACATTATTTCCCCAAATTATTTGAGGAAAAATTTTTTTCCAAATTTTTTGAATGAAATAATGTCCGGGGGAATGAAAAATCTCTCCAAAAATAGATTTCAGAACGAAAAAACGCCCACAAAAATGGATTTGGGATGAAAAATCTCCCTGAAAACGGATTTTGAGATGAAAATCTCTCCGGGGTTTGAAAATCTTTCGCTGAAAATCAGCATGAATTGTCAATTCAAGAAAACTTTCTGCCCATTTCAGCTAAAACTCAGTTAACTAAATTGGAGAAATGATTGGATAAAATTGAGCTTTATCCAGATAAAATGGGATTTTAATTTTTTATTTCCTTTTTTTCTCCAAAGAAAATGTCGAAGCCAGCACCAACGCATTTTTCAATCTCCGATGGGAAAAAAACCAAAAATTTCACTTCCATCAATTCAGCGGCAAAAGAATATGGAATCTCAAATTGCGCAATCACAAATGCATTGAAAAAGGATAACTCAACCATCACCCGGAGGTCGGACAAGAAAAAATTCTTCCTCGGCGAACCAAAAGCGGAAGATTCACAACTTTCTCGCGAAATCGATTTTTCTTCACTCCCAATGGATGAGGAATGGTTTGAAAAATTCAAGATCGGTGTTTCATCTTTTGATGAACTTTGTCGAATGATTGCGAATAATTTATTCGCGGATGAAGATCTCGAATTGGACTGGAAGAAAAAAGAATGCCAATACAATGGTGAAACCGTTTGCTTGATCAAAATCATTTCCATCATCTGCAGGGTGACTTTTCAGGTGAACAAAGAGAAAGCCCTAGCAGAACTGGAGGAGAAGATGGGAAAAAAAGATTTTCAACCCTTGAAACGATTGTCATTTGTCTCATCTTTGAGGAAAAATGAAAGAACATTTCACGTTGACATATTCAATAAAATCAGGAAATTCAAATAAATTTTCCCCTGATTTCTTGCATGATTTTTCATTTCCCAGAAATGAAAAAATCACTCAAATCTTCCTTCCCATTCCTTCTCAAACTTTTCCAAATCCAACCCCAAATCAATCACAATCCCATCAATCGCTTCCATTGAAAACAAAAATTCATCCCTGTCGAATTTTCCTCCCCGCAAAGCGAAGCGCAAATCGCTCAATGTTTTTTCATAGGTGGTGAAAGCGAATTTCGCCATCTCAATTTTGCTTTTCAGATTCTTCATTTCATTCGCGGTTTTCAAAACTAATCCCGCTCCTGAAATCACTCCCAACACGATTGGATTCATTGTTGCTGCCCCAGCAATCGTCCCGATTGCAACCAGACCGGAAGAGGTCAAATTCAGGAGCAGATTCATTTTCTTGAATCGACCATGCGCTCGTTTCAGGCACCAAAATCTTTTGTGATAAAATCGAAAAAGTTTTTTGATCTCTTCCAGTTCTTCTTCCCGAATTGCGGGGTTGATGTGATTGAAAGCAAAAATGCTTTGTTTTCGCGCTCGCTTCATTTTTCAGGGAGAAAATCATTTTTCAATCAGAATTGTCGCTTTTGCTCTTTGAATGGCATTTCCATCCGAGAGAGCCAGATAGAAAGCTTCTTCCTGCCCAACATGGAGATTGAAGGTGAACTGCAGTGAACCAAATGAATTGGTGGAAGGTCTGACTGCTTTCCGAGTGATGCTATCTCCTTGAACAAGACTTGTCATGATGATGGTTGCTCCACTCACTGGGTTGGATCCGCGTTGAAGAATGAAAACCGTGACATTCAAAATCCGGAAGTCAGATCCAAATTGTTGCCAATAATTTGTTTCATCTTCCTCTTCATTTGGGAAGATCAAACAATCACCGTGTTTTCCTTTCACAAATCTTGCAAAAATGAAGTGTTTTGACGGGCGAAGCGGCAAATTCAACAAGGAGTGCGAATTCAAATCCAAGTCAGTCTCCATGACCATCTTCCCCGCTTGGAAAACGAAAGGGGAATCATAAACGCTGCTTTCAACATCAGGTTGGGAACCAGCAATGCCATATATGATCAACTTTGCGGATCCTTCTGTAGCTGACTGGGCAGTGCCTCGCCATTTCAAATCCAGGAAAATAAATTCAGGTGGGGAAATCCTCCATTTGTGCATGTGGATGATGGATCTGGAATACCCCGAAAACTTCTTAGTTGATTGCTGATTAATATTCAGACTGGCGCTCACAACGTTGACGCTCACGCCATCCATTGACGCGGGGAAGAATTCCACGCACACGGTGTATTCTCCCTCTGGGAGTTTGAACATATTGAATCCAAGTCTCCCAGAGTATTCATTGAAAAGGTCTTTTGTGATTTCCAAGTCATAGGCCTTCTTGTTGAAATGATGCGGCGAATCTGGAAAATCACTTATCCCAGTCACTGTCATATGATGTTCAGAGCTGGATTCATCCACATCTTCCATCAGATAGCGGAATGCGTCCTTTGGGTGAGAGGTTGACGTGATATGCGATTCATTTACGTATTTTTTAATCTTCTCTTCTAATTCCATCGTGTGGGCTACCACACCTCCTATCGCATTATCCACATAAGATTTTGACGTGGGTTGTCGCTTCAGAGTTGGCGTTGCAATATTGTTGATTTGTTGCGAGTTCATATCCAGGTTTCCGGTCATTGTTCCACCTTCCAACGAAAGCTTTTTCGCGGATTGGGCATCCACATATCGCATATTTGCGCCCTGATCGGCAACTTCGGGATCTTTCACATTAAAAATGGTGTGATTTCCCATATCCAAAGCCGTCTCCATTGGAAACGTCTCTTTGCGGCTGAGAAAGATATTTTTGGTGTCATTATAAGAAACCAGGTTGTTGTATGCGGCTCCCAAATCATGCCATGTTTGCTGTTTTGAGTTTTTCACGTTGAAAAGTTCTTTCAAATCAATATCCTTCGTGACTTCATGAGTGTGAGCCGGAACATCAGGGTGGAATTTTTTCAGAGTGACCATATTCACCGCTGACAAATCCTGGTTTTCATCCGTGTCCAGATTGACGATCAATTTGCGATTCATTTCTATTTCCCCGGGGTTGATGAGTTTTTGTCCCCTGAGATCAAGATCTCCAGTCATATGGGAAGACCCATCCACCTGGAGAGAATCTGCCCGCAATTGCGTTGCAAGCGTGTCAACTTGGTGCTTTGAGATTGCATCCGAATTCCCCGTTCCTTCAGCGACATTTGTCAGGCGTTTCCTTTGCAGGTCGAAGTCCCCTGCCGGCGTTAGCTTGAAACCAACTCCTGGCAATCCATCTTTTCCATCTCGTCCTCCCTGGGAGGTGCTTGTTTCAGACAGCAATCCATTTGAATAACTCATTTTAAATGCTTTCATCAAAGTTTTTGGCAATGAATTTCCTCGGCTTATCCACATACAGGAAAGAGAACGGATCATGCGTTGCTTTCCGATAATCTTCTTTGCTGACATTGTTCTCCCTGCAGATCGCCGTAATTTCTTTGTTGCTTGGGAATTCGAAGATGCAAAAATGCGAGCAATTCAGGCGGATATCTTTTGGTGTTCCGAAATAACTTTGCGAAAGATAAATCACAGAACATTTCTTGTGCCTGCCCTGAATGAAATAATCAATCAATGGCTTTTGGTTTTTTTCGGAAACAAAATCATCGAAAACAACCAGCTTTTGATTCTCCCCTGACAATTCAGAAACTGGGATGATTTCATCCGGGGATGCTTCCACAACGTCATACCCAGCTTCTTTGCTGATTGGGCGAAACGTTTTCAGCAGATGCTGATATTTGGTTTGGTCAAGATTTTTCGCATAGAGGAAGATTTTATCGTAGAAGAGCAGGCGGAAAATCATATCCAGGAGAACATTTGTTTTCCCCGATCCTGAAGGGCCACAGATCAACATTCTGAAAGTTCGATCCGGCATGAAAGGGTGAAGTTGTTTGAAATTCGTGATTGGATCCTGACAATCATAATTTGGAATCTTCATTTTATTTGAACATGGCGTTCTTTATCTTGTTCTTTATCTTGTTCTACATCCCAAATTTGTGTTTCTGGGATATAAAATGAGTTTATTGAAATGGCAAAAAATGGCCAAAAGCAAATCTGCTTTGGGCAAAAAAATCAACTTTGTTCACAATGCTATCACCCAGAAAAAGTTGGGCGAAGAGACAAGTCAAATCGGACTTGAAAAAACATTCAAACCCATCACATCAAAACTGGATGAGGTGATTGAGTCGAATTTGGGGTCGCTTCGGCCACTTCCCCGGAAAAAGAAAGTTGGAAAAGCCAAACTGGAAGAGATTGATTATCTCCCCGAAGTCGATCCATTTGAAGATATGAATGTCGAAGGTTTGTTTGATGATGAGATCGTTCCACCCCAACCTGAGAAGCAAATTCCAGCAACTCCTCCAAGTTATGAGGAAATTAGGAAAGAGGTGGGAAATGACCCACCGCCTGAATATGAAGAAGATGAATCTCCTGATTATACTCTAGCATCAGACGATGAAGAGGAGGAGAAGGAAGAATCTGAAGCTAATAAAATACTAGATAGCCTTTATCTTCACAATTATAATATAGTAGACCAAACCCTGAATTCTCCAAATCTGTCACCAAGACAGAAAAAAGAATTTCTTATGAAGAATGTTTTACACAATGCGGGGTTTAGAAGAAATCAAATGAAAGGTTACAAAGCTTCTTGGACCAAAAAGTTTAACAGAGGTGAAATAACGGAAGAGCAAATGCAGCTAAAACATAGAGGAATAAATTGGTCAATGAAGGCATTAAATGATTACATAAAGCATTACAAAAAGAAAATGGCACAGATGGGTTCGGGAATCAGGAGAAAAAAAGGCGTCGCCATTTCATTTTTCTCCAACCCCACAGATCTGCTCCAGAAACTTGAGGTCATAGTTGGCTCCATTCTTGCTGGGAATACGAATCAGGAGATCAGAAACACTGGAGTTGGCATTCTCGATCTTCTCCTGAAAGAAAACGCCATCAATCGTTCCCAGCATGAGAAGCTTTTCAGAAAGTATTTCAAGCCCTAAAATGGAAATCGAAAGAGAAATTGTCCTGTCATCCTTTTCCGTCAAGACTGGGGGAAACAAACCAGAAAATTTCACAACAAAATTCAATCGACCCATTATTTTGGACCCAAATTCCCAATATGTTGTTGGGTTGAACAGAATTATCAATATGAGTTTTACGTGGTATAACATCAATGCGGCATTGAAAAATCAGCTGATCAGATTCAGCTCTGATGGTGGGAAAACATTTTCCGATATCGCCTTTCCCGCTGGGGTTTGGGATTATTCCACTTTGAATGCGGCAATTCGAAACGCAACAGGCCCCCTCGCAGGATCCACCCCAGGAAAGAATGAAAAATTCCCAATCAATCTTGCTTTCTCTCCCACAACTTTCAGAGTAACAATCACGCTGGAAGAAAACTGGCAACTTGATCTCGAGAAATCCAACTTTGGCGATCTCATTGGTTTCGATAAAAAGATTCTGAAAGACAAAGTCAACATTGGCCCCAGAGTTCCAAACCTCAGTCAAGATACTGATATGTTGAACGTTCATTGCGATCTCACAAGTGATTCGCTTGTGGATGGGGAAGAGAGTGATATCATCTTCTCCTTTTCAACATCTGTTCTGCAGGCCTCCTATAGTTTCACTCTTGAACCCATGAGAGTGATGTTCAGCCCTGTGAATAAAAACAGAATAAGCTCCATTCGGATCTGGATCACTGATGGGAAAAGGCGGGTTGTTGATTTGAATGGAGCCGATACAGCATTCTCGCTTATCTTGAAAAAACAAATAAAATGAAAAGTTATGAATTCTCTCGTTTTTTCCACCCCCAGCTGGGGCGGTTTGTCTTCCGGCATAAAGGAACAGGTGTCATTGTGGACAATATTTTCAAACCAATGAGGAAGGTTGCATCAGTCGTCTTCAATAAATTCGCAAAACCCATTGCGAAAAAAGCATTGGAATCAGGAATTTCTCACGCTGGGGATAAACTCGGCAAAAAAGTAGTTGAAAAATCTGGTGATTTGATCATGAAAAAGCTGGGAAATATGAGAAAGGGGAAGCCACCAGGAAAAACAAAGCCACCAGCTCGACCACAATCAGCCCCTGCGTCAACCTCCAGAGAAAGTTCTGATGCTATATTGAACAGGTTGATCTCTGGGCAGGGAGTCCGAAAAAGAAAAAAATAATATAAAATGGCTTTTCGATCGAATGAATATCTTCAAAGAAATGAATTAGTGCGCTTCCAGCTGGATGACACAATCCGAGCTCCAGCTAATGCTCAACATCAACAAAAAAGTGGTTATAAATTCACGATTAATGACCGATCCGCATTCTATGATTGGTATAACGCTTATTTCGAGGTGCAGTTTCAACTCCAGAAAATAGCAGACGGCGCTGGGTATGCAGCAGCTGACAGGATCACAGTGATCAATGGCGCTCATTCCCTGATTAATCACCTGAAGATTAGTTCTGCTGGAAAGATTGTTTATGAGACTGATAATCTGCATAACGTTACTTTTATTAAAAATTTGCTAGAATACTCCGATGACTTCAGCAGATCAGTCGCCAAGAACAGTTTCTGGTATTTGGATACTGATGCAACAACCGCTAATACGAATCTTGGATTTGAAGCTCGGCGGGTGCAATCTCAAGCAGTGCAAAACGATGGAAACGGCGGTGCAAAGAACATTAACACAATCATTCCCCTGAATCGCTTTTCCTTTTTCGAAGAGTTGGAGGATAAGATGCTTGTGCCCATGCAGCTGCAATTTGAGATTAAGCTTCAACAGGATAATGAATTAATTCATATGGCTAATGGCACTGATGCTGGAAGAGTTGTTGTGAATAGGTTTTTGCTTTGGGTCCCCAGATTGACACCGAAAGATTCTCTTTATGACAAATTTGTCAGTTCATTCCTGAAAGAAACGCAATGGAAATATCTGAGGGAGATGTATTCCGAATCAGCTCCTACGCAGTCATCAGGATTCTTCCAGATATCCGCAAGTATTGACAATGTTAAGCATATTTTTGTTTATCTTAAAAGAACCAATGATGCTGCTAAAGAAGAAGATAGCCCTTATCTGATGGACACTTTCAAGCTGAATGCGGACAATGCAGACTCATCCTTGTCGAACTGCCGGCTGGAATATGGAAACGGAGTTTTCTACCCGGAAACAGAGTACGACAGTGAAAGCAAAGTGAGGATTTTCCAGGATGTCATGGCTTATGCAATGAGGAAAAATGACTACAACACAGGGACACAGTTGAATCTGGCCAATTTCAAGTCTCTTTTCCCATTGATCTATTTCGATCTGACTTATCAAACTGAAAAACCGACAAGAGACCCCAAGCAGTTGATATTCAAGTATCGATTGAACGCAGATGCAGCGGCAAATTTCAATGTACATGCGATAGTTCTCTATGAAGAAGAAGTGAAAATCGATAAGATTGGAAATGAGCTGGTTATCGTGTGACGTGTGATCTGTGAAAAACATATCTTGTCATTTAAAATGACAACATATCACCCATATAAAGTAAATCTGTCGAAAGGGCAAAAAAGCAAGCTTGGAAGAGCATTCCGAAGAAAAAGCCCTATCACCCTGAGATTGGGTGGCAAACAAACAAGCGGAAATGATGAACTGATGCTGACAGCCAATCAAATAAATCGAATCGGCAAAGCCGCATCTCAGGGAAAGGGAGTTGAAATCAAGATATCAAAAACGCAAATCCGAAAAGTGATGAAGCAAGGTGGAAGTCTTTTCTCTGCTATTGTTCCCCTGGCTCGTTCCCTGGCACCCACCCTGGCAAAGACACTTGGACTGTCAGCATTGGCTGGTTTGGCGAGTGAAGGAGCGAGTCAAGTCGTGAAAAAGATAAGCGGGAAGGGAGGCGGGCAAACGGGCGGATTTCTCATTCCCCAAGATAAAATTCAAAAACTGATTGACAATAAACATTTGTTGACAAATAAGCAGAAACAGGATATTTTGTCTGCCCTGAAATCAGGAGGACAACTGACGATAAAACCATCAGCCAAACAATCTGGTGGATTGTTGGGAACTGTGCTGGCTTCCATCGGAATTCCACTGGCGCTGGACATGGTGAAAAATTTGTTTGGGAAGGGAGCTCCAAGAGTTGGTCGCCCCAAAGGAAAAGGCGCTCCTAGAGTTGGACGCCCCAAAGGAAAAGGAGCTCCAAGATTGGGAGCTCCTTGGGAACCACCTCCCCCATTCATCGGAACCTGGGGACGAAAAATTGGGATGGGAAAAAAATCCAAAAAAGGAACGGGACTTCTGCTGGGATCGAAAAGTCCATTCAACAATATCCCAGTTCTCGGGGCCGGCGATTCTTTGAAACCCAAATTCGTGAACAAACCCTTGAGCAACCTTGATCTTCTCCAGTGGATTGATTTTCTGAAAATTCCCAATTTCAAAGGGATTTTCGCCAGGGATGAAGCCATGCCCCGAGAACACAGCCCCTGCATCATCAATCTTGATTCGCTTGAAAATGCCGGAACTCACTGGGTGTGCTGCGCCCCCGGACAGAAATTCACGTGGTATTTCGACTCTTTTGGGATGGGATTTCCCCAGGAATTCAAAAGTTCCAAACCGGTGATTTGGAACAGCAGTCAGTATCAAAACATAGACAGCGTTCTTTGCGGGTATTATTGCCTGTTTTTCCTCCATCAATGGTCGCAGGGGAAAGATTTCTATGATATTCTCAAACCTCTCAGTCTGACTGACTCGGGGGAGAATGAAAAATTCATAAAAGAATATTTCGATTGAAAATGAAATCATATTGCGTGAAGGAAAAAAAACAAACTGAATGCGTGAAACCAACTGGGTATATGACCGCAAAAAATGGCAGAAAAATGTGGTTTTGTCATTGCGCTTCCTGCGGAATCAAGAAAACAAGATTTGTGAAAAAATCGGGAAACTGAATCTGCCCCCACAAGGTGGGGGCTTTGGTGAACTTGCGCTGACTGGCGTGGCTCATGCGCTGCCTTGGATTGGGAAAAAAACAGTTGAAATGGGTCGTTATGGAGCTAGTGAATTGTTGCGAAACAAAAACGCTCAAAAGAAAGCATTGGATTTTGCCCTGGACAAGATGAAACCATTTCTTGCCAAAACCTCTGCTGATATGATGAATGAGCTGAGCACAGCGATTAGACCAAACAGAAAATATAAGACAGATCGAGCAGATTTGGATGGCGGTGCTTTAGATATTCATTCCCTGATTGGGAAGCTACCAAGACCAAAGAAAGGTTTCACCCTCCCAGGGCATAATTATACAGGCCCCTGGAACCCACTCGAAAAACAAGTCAGATTTGATGAAAAGGGAAAAATTCTCGAAATCTGGCAGCAGCCCACAGGAAAAACAGACGCAGTTGCTATGCAGCACGATGTTGATTATTCAGTCTGCGCAAAGAAAGCGGATCCGCGCAAATGCAAGAACGAAGCAGACAGGAAAATGGTTGCCGCTTTGGATGCCATTCCCTGGAAAGAAAGGCAATGGGGGCATGCTTTGGCGAGAAACACAATTCAAGCAAAACAGAAACTGGGTCTCGGTGCCCCAAAAAACGGGAAAAGATTTTGAGTGAAGGCCAGTGGGCTCAAAATCTGGCAATCGAATTACACCGGCCAATCAGGCGGCGCTTTCCAAAGAGGCGAGTCATAGCATATGGGGTTGACAACATCTGGGCGGCTGATCTGGTCGAGATGGGGAAATTTTCGAGGTGGAACAAGGGAATCAGATATCTCCTGATGGTGATCGATGTTTTCTCAAAATTCGGTTGGATTCGTCCTCTGAAAGACAAACGAGGTCAAACAGTGGCTGATGCTTTCCGAGATATATTCGAGACGAAGCGAAAACCGAAAATGCTTTGGAGTGACAAAGGGTCTGAATTTTTCAACGCAACAATGAAAAATCTGCTTGATAAGAATGGGGTAAAATTGTACACAACACAAAACGAAGAAAAGGCATCTGTTGTTGAGCGCTGGAACAGGTCTTTTAAGGAGAAACTCTTCCGGATGTTTTCTGCTAACAACAATACAATATACTGGGACAAACTTGGCAAATTACTGGATGAATATAATCATCGTTTTCATTCGAGCATTCGGATGACTCCCGCAGAGGCGAGCAAACAGGAAAATGAGAAAAAAGTTTTCGCTAATTTATACGGAGATTTAATTTATGCTAAACACAACCCGGCAAAATTCAGGGTTGGCGACAGGGTGAGAATTTCAAAGTTTAAACGAAAGATATTTGACAAAGGTTACACGTCGAATTGGACAGAGGAGATATTTGTGATTGACGAAATAAAGAACACAAACCCTGTAACGTATAAATTAGTTGATCTGTTGGGAGAATCAATCACCGGATCATTTTACGAGGCGGAACTTCAAAAGACAACGCAAGATGTGTTTCGAATTGAAAAAGTTATTCGCCGCGATAATAAGCGAAAACTCGCGCTTGTAAAATGGAAAAGTTACCCTGACAAATTTAATTCTTGGGTTCCATTGAGCGATGTGGAAAAGCTATCTTAGCGTTTCGCTGAAAAATCTGGTGGAAAACAAATTCTGGGAAAAAATTCTGGAAAAATATTCCGCTGAAAAAAATCCTGGAAAAAATATTTCGCTGAAAAATCTCGTGGACAAAATTCTGGAAAAAATATTCCGCTGAAAAATCTGGTGGAAAAATATTCCGCTGAAAAAAAGTCTGGAAAAAATATTCCGCTGAAAAATCTGGTGGAAAAAATTCTGAAAAAAATTCTGAAAAAAATATTCCGCTGAAAAATCTGGTGGAAAAAAATTCCGCTGAAAAAAATTTCTGAAAAATCTGGTGGGAAAAAAAATTCTGAAAAAAAATATTCCGCTGAAAAATCTGGTGGAAAAAAAATTCCGCTGAAATCTGGGGGAAATAAATTCATTGAATTTCTTATAAAAATTTTTATCAGAATTGCGAGTTTTATCAGAATTTGCCAAATTTTGATAAAAATTTTGATAAAAATGTATTGGCCAAAAATCATCACGTGATATTTTGTCACCTGTCTATTTACACAAAAAGAACAAATGCGGAATATGAATGTTTCACATTAATATTCACAAAGTCTGTTATTTCAAAACACCGCTTAGCATCGCTTTCGTTTCGCGCCGGGACTCGCTTCGCTCGTTTCGCTTGGCCCGTTTTGCTTCGCTTGACTTTCTTTCATTTCCCGGTGGATTTCCCAGAGAAGGCCGCTTTGCTTTTGGAGTTCCTTTTTGAGAATCTTGTGTTCCTCCTGGAGATTGACAAAAGATTCAAAAAGTTTTTCAATTTCATCGTCTCCCCACTCCTCTTCCTCAGCTTCCGCCATCTCCGAATCAGACACAATAAATTCATCATCCGATGTTGTTGGGGTTTCATCTTCGCTTCTTATTTCTTCCTCTGAACATGTGGAACAATCTTCATGGTCACTCGCGTCGCTTCGCTCGGCTTCATTGGAAAATACTTTCTCAAGATCCATTTTCTTTCCAATGACATTTTTTGAAGATTGTTTGGATTATTTTTTCTTGTTCCGCCCGTCTGGATGGGAGTTTGAGCAGTTTGAAATCATCTTCATTTGGATTGAAACCGTTCTTCTTTAACAGGGCGAAAAGAACTTGATGGCAATTGAGAAACTTTTTTCTGCTGGGATGAAGGTCATTATATGCAAGTGAAAAATATTTAAAGTCGTCGATGAGGAATTTTTCCAGGTGTTCATAATCATCCCCGTCGTGGCCTGTTATGTGATTAAAAATTGTGTGGTCGTTGCCATTGACTTTTTTCCACTTGGAAGCTTTGACAAACTCCCGGACTTTTTTTCTTGTGATTTCGTCACGGGGAATTTGGGAGAGAATTTGTTCTTGATAAAATTCGAGATCTTTGAGTGGAATTTGATTTTTCCCCTGATTTTTGCGGATGATATTTTTGAAATGTTCCAGCCTGGGATTTTTGTGAGATTGCCATGTTGTGCGGATTTCTCGAATAATTTCAGGAGTGAAATCGATTTCTTCTTCTTCAGAATCAGACATTTTCTTGCCTGGGGAAAAGATTTTGGGATTTGAAAAGAATTTTCCTCTGCGGAAATTCAGCGGAGAAATCTTGAAATTGGCCAATTTCAAGATTTTGTCTTGTGCTGAATTTAGCTTTAGTAGGTGGTAAAAGAGACTTCTGAGACACCCTCAAATTCCCCTGAATTTCACACAAATATTTCCTGCAGATTGTCACACATAATACATTATTTATCATCAGTCCAAATCAACAGATACCACGCAATTCTGATGAGTTTGAGCAGATTTGATAAATTTGTGAGTTGTGTGAAAACTGACAGAAATTGTTGAATTTGTCAGATTTGTTGGGTCTGAAATATTTGTGTGAAATTCAGGGGAATTTGAGGGTGTCTCAGAAGTCTCTTTTACCACCTACTACCCTCCACCTCACCCCTAATCCTTCAACTAAACCCACACTCACAGCCACACGCACCTTCTTCCAAGGAAGACAATGGAAGCCCTGCCAATGTTTCCCTCTCGATCTCCAACTTAGGGATGGAACATTTTATTTTTGAGGTGGGGATTGCGTTGCCGTTCTGGAAACCGTGTGCTATGCGGTCCTGACTTAGTTGCACCGTTTGTAACTCCAGAACATTGCCTTCAAGATGCGACCTGTTGCTATGATGACTTGTTCATGACTGAGCCAAATGTAATTTAATACAATTCTAAAAGACGTACTTGGTGCTTTAACAAGCACTAAAGATTTACAATAGTATTCTGACTTGTGTTATTTTTATTGTTATTATTTTTCTTACATTACTGTGTTAAAATGGACGCGATCAGCTCAAGCAAAACTTGGTGCAACATCGCTCCGTTGTATCATGGTGAGGGTATAAATGTGATTGTAAGTCGGAGGGTCTAGTCGGTTGACTCAGGTTGCTAATGAAGAGAACAAATTAATTTCGATGTGTCTCGCGCATAAAAATGACTTCACAAACTGCATTAAATACCCAAGAATCTAAGCTTACCAGATTTTATGGGATCACGAGGATGCCAAATATTTAATTATATTAATGTCTCTGATGAAATTATGCCAGATATGAAATGTCATAAATTTTATTGAGTGCTGAGAAGGGATGAACCCTTGCACATCCTGATCTTCCGGATTACATTTGTAGAAACATAACAAATCACGGATACTACTGGTATCGACTACTTCTTTAACCCCCGGACGTGCAGGGGGGGGGGGGGGGGGGTTGGGGTGGTGGATGGTGTATGGTTATAACAAAGTGAAACAAAGATGGTTATAACAAAGTGTCTGACGACACTTACAATTACCACTCTGCAAAACCAATGTTTTCTATTTTTATTTTCAAGGTCCAAAGTTTTTTAATTCACTTAATCTAAATCTCGAGATAACTAGCCCCTCCTCCCCTGCGTCTTTTAAAAAAGGCTTAAAGAATTCCTTATTAGTAAATATTACACTCCGCAACCTTGATCTATTAGTTCGTCCATATTGCTCTATTTTATTTGGTTAGTCTACCTTTAGTTCTGTGAGGAAACCTCTATAAAAGCCCTATCAGTTTCTTTCAGGTCTCGCCATCTACTCCTGTTTAATTTGTAATTCTACTATGTCATGTAATTGTATGTAATAGCGAAATAAATAAATTATCAATTATCAAATTAATCACGACGTAGTCACTGATAAGCGCCTGTTTACAAGGAGGTAAGTAAACCCTAGTCTAGTGCTAGGAGAGGGTTTCCCTTGCACTCTCACGTTTCTTTTTATTTTACGCGTTGTGTTTACAAGGCCGTTAGGGTAATCCTAGCGCTAGGGTAACTCTACCTGCGTGCTAGGGTTACCCTAACAGGCGGGGCAAGTTTCTTCCATGTAAACGCTTCAGGTAGGGAAACTCACCAACCCGGCATAAACGCGACAATGGCGGGTCGAACGCAACGAGGTAAAGAGTTTCGAATACATCCTTCAAAGCAACGAATCTTATTATCGCCGGCCCACACCTGAATATGGTTTATTTTGCCTAAAGAAAAAAAAAATATTTTTCAATTACAAGGTACTTGCTTCGGCGAGATATTTTTAATTTGAAGTCATCTGAGGTCATCACCACGTACAATTTGGTAGAATTGGCGTTTACGTGCTGTTTGTTCTAATTCTTGCTGCTAAACCGTCACTCAGGTGACGAGAACCAACCATGCGGTCGAAACAGCTGTCCACGGTTGCATTTTTGCTTTCAGTTTGGGCAGTATCAGCCTTGTCTACTTTATTTGTTTTAACATAATAACAGATAACAGATGCTTTCTATTTTTGGCCACCAAAATCCTCTAATACTTAAAAAAGGTCTATGCTATGTCTGTCTATTTAGGATCGAACTCTAAAACCTTGTTTATATAGGCTTGATTTGTCTTGGGTAGGCGAGTTGTCCCTAGCTAAAAAATATCGTTGTAAACCCGGGACAACTTTCTCTCGGCTGCTAGGGTAATCCTGGCACTAGGGTTACCCTCCTTGTTGTAAACAGGCCTTCAAATAGTGGTGTTTTTGACTGCTTGCTGCTAGTCTTAATTAAAGACGAGTTGGACTGATTAACCTTCATCATTAATTAGCAACACGACGGTCGACTTTGATTTGTGTAACCCGATCCTCATTATCCCGGGGAGAAGCTGTTCTATTTGCGGTCCGCTATCGTACCGTAATCTCCTGTTTCTCCGTTTTTTGACGGTTTGGACCCACGCTTCAGGAGTTTTGATTCCCTTTCCCCGGTTAATGTTATTAGGGTGAAGACTTACGTGGATAGCAGCCAAACGATAGTACACTCAGTTTCATATTGTACCTTACCACATTGAACAGTAACCAACTTTTGTCAACAGTTAATTATGTTGGTAGAATCTCATTACCTGTCTGCTTGAAAATTGATTGATATCGTTGAGAGAAAGGATATTTTAAACGCTCTCCAACGACCGTGAAGATACGATTTAGACGGAAGGGGCACCAGTAACTAAGAGAAATAAAGCACCTGTAAGAGACCAACAATAGAAACATCAAAAGAAACAAAAATAAAACAGTTATAAAAGATGTTCTCAAGAGTGCTTAAACAGTAATTCCAAGTGGAATATGTGAGTGCATAATCGATAACTTACCTTTTAAAACATTTTCAGATGAACTGCGGAACAGGTTTAAAACACCACGTACCAGTGTACCCTGCTGGCGATTAAGTGTCCCGTTTCATTGATAAAAGCAGGTACATAGGCGTTTGCCTATAATATTTTTATAAAGTGTGCAATTATCACCTAAGACTGAATGATAATTGTGTTTGGTCTGGCTAAGCTTCGAGTTTAAACACGCTTACAAAACAAAAGGGCAGAACAAGGAGTATTGGCCACTGAAACTCTAAGGTAACCTGTCTTTTTTTTCTTCTTGTTTAGTACATGGTTTGTGTTTTTGGGTGACGTTGATAGTCAGTGTTCGGAATATGAAGCGTAAATGTTGTAATTTTTGGCAAATGTAAGCGTGGTATTCATTGCAATGATGTCTACTTCAAGGGTGTCAATGGAGGAAACCGTTTTTAACATGCCCTTCTCACATTAATCAAATTATAATAAAAAGCGTTTTAAGAAAAAATCTGTCTTCTAAACATCGAATACTTGGCTTCAGCCATATCATAGAGAAATGTTCGGATACCTCTTTCGAATATAGGATAAGAAAGGAATGTATTTTACATGTATGAAGCGACGGTATAAAAGGATCTACACAAAACGTCTTTTTTTTATTGCAGTGTTATTTCATTTGTACTGTTGACAAATAGTCCGTATATTCCATGAGAGGCTTTGTAAACAAAACGAACAGAAACATATTTGGCCTAACCGCGCGCTGTATACAAAGGGATCTCGACTACACAAAAACGTGTTTTAGCGTTTACATTCAAGTTTTATGGTGTTTGTACGGATGGAATGTAATTCGTATATTCCATGAGAGATTGTTACCCAAAACGGAAAGAAACATTGTTTGACCTGTGCGTTGTACCTTGAAAAAGGGAGGGATAACACCAGTAAATTCTAAATGCTTCACCAATACGAACGACAACTCTCATTTTGTTATAATATTGTGATCGTCATTGTTCTGTAATTCTCGTCAACAAATAGTTTTTTTTCGTTTTTTCCCCATTTATTTATTCTCCTTCAGTAAATATAATGATGAAAATTGTGAAACTTCACTTTCAAAAATTAAAAGGACAACAAGGTGACATGGAGGTTAAATTTTGTACAAATGACAGGAAAATGCATTTCTCAGTCTCATGGATGACTCAGCTCTCAACTGTGAGTGACAAGCACAGATCGGACTCTGCTTTCCTTATGTACCAAGACTATTGATAAAAACATCCGGCGAGCAGGCGCACACGTTTTGTATTTCGCTCAAGCAGCGAGACGTGAAAATAGAAAAAAATTATAGATACGAAAAAGAAGCCAGCCTATAAAAAAAAGTGAGACCGTCATAAATATATAGCGATCAGTATTACCAGCAATTATTTATTTCGCTTTTATCATTCAAATGCTCACCCAAGATACGATCAAATTTACCATACAATGATATAAATATCTGCCATATATAATCATATAATGCATACTCTGTTTGCGTAAAATTGCAATTTTTTGACGCTCACTTCTTTTTGTTTCATTATCCTAGAGTTACTGAGGAACTTTTGATTTCATCACAGTATGGAAGAATTTCGTCTATGTATTTTGTTGCTTTTATGCTGTGGAATCATTTCAGGTACACGACTCGCTGAAGTATACGTTTTCTGTGAAAGAATCGTACTTTTGTATTAGTCTTTGCTTTGATGTATGAAGTATTTCTTTTTCTAAGAATCAGGTTCCGTGATCTAAAAAAGAATATGGAATTCGAAATCCCTAAAATTAATAAAAAAGAAATGACTTGAAATCAGACAAAATAACAGAAAGGAGATGATATATGAGAGTTGTCAACACTAATCATACATTTTTTTCTTATTCATAAGTGTCCACATGGAAATTAAATCTGCACTCGAACGAATTTCAACCAATAATGATGTCAGACTTAAATTCGTATATATTCGTATATATTATGAAAAATTCTGACAGAAACTTTATATTTTGCACCATACCAGCTTAACACTAAATTTAAATCAAGCATTAAAGGGTTTCGAATATAATAAGTGTAAATAGAGTTCATTAAATATAAGCTGTGTAAATTTCAATTTATACAAGCTTTTTAAAGGCTTAAAAGCCTGCTTTATTCCCACTTAAATTCGTTCTTTATGCTATGGCGACTAATTGTAACAAGTACACTACACTGTTGCTGAAGGGCGTTTCATTGTAACTAAGTGACACTTTTTTAACTGGCATTTGCAAAAAAAATGCTGGGTTATATTTGCAAATGTTTAATGACACGTGTTGATGTCAGTATCTTTTCCCTTCAGCTCAAGATTGGAAAAATGTAGGGAGCTGTGGAGCAGGACTGGGTGAGAAATAACTCATTTAAGAGTTGTTTTAGCTTATCATTTATCATATCCAATTTTAACTAAGCAACGACAGTGTAGGTGCTTATTGAATGATTGTGGGATAATTGTATATGGAATCTCGTTTGCTGCACACTGGGTCAGATGTTGTAATCACTGAGCTACGAGAGAAGCTCTCCACGAGTTTCTCGTAGCTGAATAGTTAGAACATCTAACCGGTGTGCGGAAGGCCACAGCTGTCGCGGACTCAGATTTTTTTTCTTTGTCCCCAGCTTGTGACATGATGAACATTTCATCTTTCTCATTTCATTGCCGAGGTTAACATTTGCCATCTTTCTTTCTTTATATCAATTTTTGTTGGATTTCTCTGGAAGAAGGCAATCGATGTTGTAGCTTTAGCTAACCCACTTCTAACAATTGACGTCCCTTCTCTGTATACAGAATGTGGCCCTCAGTGTCAAGAGCTATGCCTAAGCCAGCACAATTACTACCGTTCTCTGCACAATTCTCCTGCTTTGAAATGCGATCCGAATTTAGCCTTGTCAGCACAGGCGTGGGCCGACGCTAATGCCAACCAAAAGACTGTTCAGCGATCCACACCGTCAAATGATTACGTCGAGAGCATTTCGTGGAAGAAATGGGGCTGGAAAGGAATGGGATCTAAACTGGGAGCAATTCCTGGCGCCGTGAGAAGCTGGTACAGTGAAATTAAACGAGGCTATAATTATGATACAGGTGTGTGTTGCTGGAATCGACCTGCCTTTTAGACGTATTTAACCAATATACCCACCAAACTTCGTGACGTTTTCTCAAATTTATCTGGCAACGTTCTGATTAAAATATTTTTGCTCATGACATGAGACGTATCTATGGCAACCATATTTAGACATGAATATTTACCCAAATGTGGATTTTTCTGAGTAAATAAACGCTTGCGTACAACGAAAAAATTTAACTTTTTCACGGTAAATGTTACAATTTGAGATTATTTTAGCATTTTCCTTTTTGAAACATCAGATGCTAGAAATCCAAAATGGCGATCCAAGATGGCGGCCGTTTTGAATGTAAATCTTGCATTCTAAAACTGTGTTATGTGTGTATTTTCTTATCACACAGGACAGGGAATGGTGAAGTGACTCATTTTAAGTCCGTGATCGATGCTCGCGAAGTAAGTCTTGGTTGCGGTATCAGTATAAGGCCAGGGGACGGAACATATGTTGTGGCACGTTATTCACAGGGGCCTGGAAAGCAATTCAAGCTTAATGACGTCGGTGTAACAAAAGCCGTGGGCTCAAGAAAGGAACCTGGTACGTTTTAAATATATATTTAAATGTAGATAGACTAGCCTAACAGCGGAACTCCAAAGGAATACACAGCTTTGTAGCGGCTTTACATAAATAAAGCCAGCCATAATTAAGTTTCGATTTTTAATTGTAGGTTCAGTGTGCTTCGAGAGCCTGTCACGAGATACCAACAGTTAGTAATCATATTAACGCCCAGCGTTTACAAAACTTTTGACAAAAAATATAAATTCCGAAATTTTAAATATTGGAACGCTCCAATATTTCAGAATAATTGTTCAACTCTAGATACAATGTAATCTGCATTGGAACAAACTTAAACCAATCAGATACCAGCAAGGGTTACCTTTTATTACTAATATATATAGTTAGGCTTAGCCTAACAGCGTCGCCCTCTGAAGTCCCTCTGAACAAGCTTAACTAAGATGAAACTTAACTTAGGTGAAAGGTCGGAAGCACAAGAATTAAGATTTAAGAGCGGACTATTTTTCAATTTTAGCAATTCTCAAAAACAGTAAGCTTAAGCTTATTACCCGACCGTCTGCACAGTACATTTAGATCGTACAAAAGTTCACAAAAACAACTTTTTCTCCGTCTAGAATAACTATTACGACTATTTTCCGAATAAAATACAGTTGTTGCTTGTCAAAAAATGCCCGAGAAACTGATTTGGAAATCAAAATTGCAAAAATACACAAACATAAGCTTATTTGCATAAGGCGACGCGAGTATAAAATCTAAGTCTTGTTTTGTTTACATAAAATCGCTTTTCAATCTATGTAATGAATGAACAAACACATAAAAATGGACAACACGAACTTCTTTCGAAACATTTTATTCAAATCTCCATTAGTTTATGTTAAAAGCAAAACGCGTACCATTTATAGGGCATCGAGGCCGAGCCGTGTCTTCGATGAAATTCAAGAAATTAATACAACTGAATTTAAGCTACACGTTAACAATTCTCCAAAACTAACGAGAACACAAACAAAAAGTCAATCACAGATTGATATCAAGAGAAATTCCCATCGAAAAATGTAATTTGTTTTACCTTTAAGTCCCTCCGGCGACTACTGTGCTTGGAAATTCTTTAAATCTCCGCTTTGGTGCTGAAATCCGAAAAACGAACCTATCTCTCGCATTGCTAAAAACGTATATAGTTCCTCGAAGCAAGATTTTATCCCTGAAAGCTCGTCTTTTTCCACTAAAGCGGCTTCTGAGTATCCCTTAATTAGTATCCCTGTCTTGAGTAGCAAATCGCGAAAAAATGCAGGAAAATAACGACTTTAATTTAAACCGTTTTCTCCGCTCAGTAAACACAGCAAAACATCAAAGTGTTTTCCCAGCTGACGTGACATTCGGCCGTGTAACCGCGCGAAAAACAAAGCCTCGGTTTGGTTTCAACATGGCGTCGTACGCGCATGTTTTGCGACGTCGTACGCGCCCGCGAGCTAGTCCTGCGCGACGGCGGAGGCGGCCCTGTGGGCACACGCGCGCCCGCGAAACATTGCGCTAGCCATGACCATGAAAAATGACGGGCATAGGTTCTATGAGTATGGTGCTCCTCCGGGCCTTCGGCCCGCAGGCTCTGCTGTTAGTGGGATAACGTGAGTTGTGGTACCCATACAATTTCTCAATATTGTTTATTAACAGAAATCGGATCGGACTTACAGTGTGGCACTATTTGTGGCTGCAGTTTGTCGTTAGTACTCTTCTTGCATGCTGGTGTTTGTCGATCTCCCCTATTCACAAAAGAAATAAGCTTCCCTACTGAATTATTTTTTTCTTTATCAGGCCATGGATATTCGAAGATTATTTACCAAACCTCTGCGTGTGACGTGGATTTTTTTGTTATGGAACTGTATATTTTTTCTCAACGAATCGGTATTGATTGAATTTGAAAACGAAACGAAAAATAAGCAGCACAAATAATAATAATAATAATAATAATAATAATAATAATAATAATAAACAAATACATTTTATTATATAATAATAATAATAATAATAATAATAATAATAAACAATGCAAAACCGCGTGAAGAATTGAATACATGACCTTTCAATAATAACAAGATAACAAAAACATGAATCTAACTGATTGGTTTTTTAGGACCTCAGTGCCGCCTAAAGTCATTTGAAAGAGAGCAATGTGGAGACCTTGGAGGTCCATTTGTAACTCCTTATAAGTGCCTCAAAGCAGGCTGTTGTTATGAAGATATATTTATGGATGAACCTGGTTTGCAGTGGCACAACCCAAAGTCCTCGATATGGTGCTTCAAAAGGAAGAGCATCATGGCGGCTGGCAAGTTACAAGCTTTATTTTTGTTATCCATGACAGACACACACACACACACACACACACACACACACACACACACATATATATATATATATATATATATATATATATATATATATATATATATATATATATATATATATATATATATATAAAGAGAATAAGTGGACACGGTTAAACTTTTGACTTCGGTTTAATGCATACAGGTCTGTTTCGTACAGGGCGAACCTGCACTCCTCAGTGCAAGACCAAAAGTGAACTACACAGAACATTTACAGTATAAAAAGCATCATATATATAATTCATCAAAAATATCCTTGTCGTGATATTAAATCCAGACAAACTTATAAAACAATCACAAACTGGAAAATTCGACTTTGCCGATATCGGCAAAGTCGAATTTTCCAGTTTGTGATTGTTATATATATATATATATATATATATATATATATATATATATATATGTATACGGAGCCCCCCCCCCCCCCCCCCCCCCCCCTCAAAACTAATCAGCCAGTCCCCCGGTGGAACCGCGGCCGAGCCACCACGGTTCTGTAGAATCCATGTGGAGAAATTATGGACACGCAGGCGCACTAGATAGGCGATTAAGATTGCGTAATGCAATAAAAATGGCCGACTCCGTAAGAGACGTTGTACGGGAGAAAACATATAATTTATCCTCACCCCTCAATCCTTTGAAGATTGAATAAAATTGCATCTACCTCCGTTCCGATGTTCAGTTACCTCGATTTTGTTATAAAAATTAGAACACCAAACAATATAATGGTCACGGTTTTACGCCAAACGGAAAGACGTTCCAAATGCAATAATGGCTCACATGTTGTCTCTAATGTCACATAAATGAGGTCATTTTCTGTCCGATTTCCAGCGATGTTTGAAGACGATATCCAAAAAGTTGCATCTGCTTTCCCCTCTCAAATCGATGTTCTTTGAGGCACAACTAACGATATTTCGTGAAGACAAATATCCGCCACGGTTTTGAGACTTAATCCCGCTTGTATTTGCGTAGGTTCCGCCGCCTGAAAGCGCGACGCGAAGTAGAAAATCCGCCGAAGGAAGGTTTACCTCGAAGCTCTTGTCGTTGTTATTGACCGCCATATTTCTTTTTAGTGTTTTTTGGCGAAAAAGCGCGTGAACTATTAGTTAAAAAAGGGAAAAGAAAGAAAAAAAGAGAAGAAAAGAAAAGAGAAAAATACTGTTCACATGATTGGACAAAAAAGGCGCGAAATTTTCGCGTTGTCGCGGTCGCAGTGTTTCTTGGCGTAGCTGAATGAAAACTGGTTCAAAGTTTAACCGCTCGACAAGAAGTGAATGAAGGAGCACAATTTTCGTGAAATTCCTTTGGTAATCACCTCTGGAATATGATATAGACTTGATGTTTCCTCAGAAAAGTTTCTGATCTCGTCATTACGGCTGTGGGAGCTATAAAAAGCGAGCATTCCAAGTTTGTAAACAACATTGATCGACTCAGCTCGTACTTCGATGTTTGAAAATTTGGTGCTTATGGAAGGGACTAAAAAGCCAAATCAACTACAGGTACGATGTTTTAACCGTTTCTTGTATCCTTTAGCTCTGTATTTTTGTAAGCTTACTGTCCACGCTGCAGTTCTTTCCGACTTTTCGCCGCTATGTTTAGGTTCGTAGCCATGTGTTTGTTCAATTTGTTTTGATTCTGAATTGAACTTTTTAAGATACGAAACACTTGTAACTAAGACATTCTATGCCATTTTATTGTGTTTTAATTCTTGTAGTCACTACTCTGTCCCGTTCTTTGAGTAGACGAAAGCTCTTCATATGAAACTGTCAACTGATTGTATACGCTAAATTAATTTTAGCTTGGCAAAAGTTTCGGCATTCATTGCTTGTTGTTTAAGAAATGGTGCGAGGTAAAATATTGTAGTTAGCCTTTTTACTTTATGAAAGGTTGTATATCTCAATGATTTTTTTCTCGAAACTGTGATTTGTTATCAATGTGTTGAATTATAAAACAGTTGTAGTGTTCAATTCAAGCTTGCACAATATTGACAAAGGCGCCACTTTCATTCATGAACTGTGTGATGTTGCAAGTTTCGCGCGGTAAAACATCTGTAAGCTTTTTTTTTTTTAAATAAAAGGCTTGTCGGCGATATTTTTTCTTCAAACTGTGCTTTGTTATCAATGTGTTGAATTATGAAACTATTATAGCGCTCAAGCTTGCGTGATATCGCCTAATTTTAGCCGACTCGGCCTACGGCCTCGTCGGCTAAGTATTAGGCGATATCACGCGCGCTTTCGCGCTATAATAGTTAAATATATATATATATATATATATATATATATATATATATATATATATATATATATATATATATACATAATTGCATAATTGTATATATAGCAGTTTGCAAAAATTTTGAACCCCCCAAAATATATCATTATATCCAGATATATAGGATTGTAAGAGAGCAGGGATATAATGATATATTTTTGGGGGGTTCAAAATTTTTGCAAACTGCTGTATATATATATATATATATATATATATATATATATATATATATATATATATATATATATATATATATATACAGCAGTATATAGTATATAGTGCCTTTTACTAAGTCGGATTAAAAAGCGGTTAAAACGTCGCATGGTGTTTCAATATCCATCTAAGTAGCATGGAGAGGATAGCATTTTAAATTGACCATTTTCATTTCTTGTATTAGAATTTCTTAGCAGTGACTTGATACATAGCCCGTTTCGCAGATACGGCAGCCATACTGATTTTGCCCCCAGGGCATCCCACAATGACCATTTAAATTAATATATTCCTCTGTTTACAATGTTTATTATGGAATGCCCTGGGAGCAAAATCAATATGGCTGCCGTATCTGCGAAACGGGGTATAGCCTTCCGTGTGAAAGTGATTTTAACTCTTGGACGTACGTGCAAACGCATGTCCCAACCGTGGTACAAGAGGGAGGGGAGAGGGGAGGGGGAGTGAGCAAGCGCTGTAACAATACTTACGAAATACGAATGCAGCGAAAAAAGTATATAATTAGTGTGTAAAAAGTGTATAATTAATCATTTGCAGCTTTTGGTAGTATTTTATATTTTTTTTTCAACAAAAATTTAAAATACACGCTATTTTTCGAAATTGGCTTAACCTCATGCTACTGATGTCATATCTCGTAACCATAGCAGCCGATTCCCCCCAAACAAACGAACAGCTACTGTCGACGGCGTGTCCAGGAGATAAACCTCAAGGGGGTGGCACTCACTCCCTCCCCATCTTGTACGTCCGAGGGTTGAATTGCAACGGGCAACTTAACCCTCGGACGTACACGCAAAGTTATACCCCCACCGTGGTACAAGGGAAGGCTGTCGCAACCCACTACTAAAAATTCAACTCAACTTATTAATTCAATTCAACCCATTACTAAAAATTCAAATTTATCGGAAAAATGCGGAAATTGCAAATATTGTTTGTTATAGTTGCAAAACAACATACAATTAAATATTTTGATGCTTTTGGTAGCATTTTATATATTTTTTTCACTGAAAAAAGGTGAAAAACACGCATTTTTGTTCAAAAATGGGTTGACCTCATGTTACTTATGACGTCATATCTCGTTACCATAGCAACCGGTTATCCCTAAACTTTTCCAAAATATGTATCGAGGATAAATAAATAGTTACTGAAAACGACATTTGATAATCATAAATGGTTTTGAAAATATCGGAGAAAAACTTTATGGGTGGTGGCATCCACTATTTCAGTATAACATTCTATGATATGACAATGTTGTTTTTATCGATTCAAAGAGATTCAAAAGTTATGAAGTCATGCAATCGAAATCTTGACGTAATGTTCAAGTCCAGATGATTTGCTTATTTTATTAATTTATTAATATTCTTCCTCACTATTTTAGTGCCACCATTAGGACTCGCACAGCTTAAAGATACCGCCTACAGTGGGGATACCTCTTGGATGAATGTAGGGAGCTGTGGGCAAGGACTTAGTAAGTAAATAAATCTAAGTGGTGTCTGGATAACTACTCAAAATTGGTTCACTGACTGATGGATAGATAGATCGTAATTGTTTTCTAATCGAGTGCACATTTGCCACACACCAACAAATCCCTATAACTCCTTTTTACTCTTCGCGAATCACGAGTTAAAACATAGTAGAAGAGTGACAATGATTTATGTCGCCAAAGAAAGTTGTAATTTATTTGAAATAATTTACACTGTTGGTTCTCCTGGACCTAAGCGCTGCTTTTGACAAGGTCCGTTATGACACTCTGCACGGTCGGTTAAACTCGCGTGTTGGTGTTACTGGCAAGACACTTGATTGGTTCTCTTCCTACCTGTCTGACCGTTCGCAACGCTTTGCTATGAATGGAGGCCTCTCGTCTGTATTTTTATTCCCACTCAAGCATGGAGTGCCTCAAGGGTCCTGTCTTGGTCCCCCCTTCTGTTTACTATTTACACAAGCAAGCTGTCGAGTGTGCACTGATGATACGCAGCCGCATGTATCGTTCAGCCCGAATGTGTCCGGTGATGACGAAGTCGCCGTAAAGTCAATGCGTGACTGCATCTGTGATTTAAGGAAGTGGATGGTCAGAGACAAATTAATGCTAAACGATAACAAGACTGACTTTTTACTTCTAGGAACTAGGCAACAGCTAGCTAAAGTTGATATAAGTAGTATTACTGTCGGATCCGTAGAAATTGAAGCGACATCAGTTGTTAGAAATCTAGGTTCTTGGTTGGATTCTCAACTCAGAATGTCAACCCACATTAGTAAGCTAAGCGGCGCATCGTTCTATCATTTACATAACATCAGGCGCATCCGCAAGTTTTTGACGCCAGACGCTATAAAAGCCCTTGTTCATGCGTTCGTAACATCACGCTTAGATTACTGCAATAGTTTATTGTACGGTTTACCAGCCTGTCAGTTAAATAAGGTGCAACGAGTATTAAATGCCTCTGCTAGGTTAGTCTGTCCAACCCCGCGCTTTTGTCACACTACGCCACTCATGCGTGAGCTGCACTGGCCCCCTATCAGGTTTCGCATTATTTTTAAAGTATTGTTATTGGAATTTAAAGTAATTTATTGTATTGCTCAACCTTAACTTAGGGTGCTAGATACAATTAAGTCATTTAGCTACAAGTGAAGATCGTCTCATGGCATTTTACTTGCGCCACCTTCTTTTAAAACTAAAGCGACCTTGGGCGATAGGGCCTTTAAAGTGGCTGCCCCGAAACTGTGGAACTCATTAACCAGTGATCTACGCGCGATAAGTAACTTGTATATTTTTAAACGCCATTTGAAGACATATTGTTTTAGGCTTGCATACGATAAGATTTTTATTCCCTATTGTATTTTATTTTCAGAAGAGATAATTTTTTATTTCATAGCTTTTACATTTTAGATCTTTGCCTGAGAGGGACACAATTCACACAAAGTGCTCGCGCTAACTTTCAACATTCATAACTTCCTTAATATGTATTCAAACGCCATCAAACTTTGTGAAGTTTCCTAAAATTTATCTGGGAACAATTTAATATGATATTTTATTGATTACGTGACTTGATGTTCCCACAGCAACAAGATTTTGACAGTCATGTTTTTTTTTGTAATTTTCATATTTTTACCTTTGAATGAAGAAAAACAATGTTTATTGGTATAACTTTTACATTTTTACGTCATTTAGCGTTTATATATCAGAAATGCAAGATGGCGGATCCAAGATGGCGGCCGTATAACTAATTACCTAATAACTACGTCATATGACGCCATCGTTCCATTGTGTGCACCTCAAAGGAGACAGTTTTGGACGTACTATGTACCCTGTAGGTTTCATTGTCATATCCCTAATATTCTTGAAGTTACGAGGGGGAGGGGGGACACATGGGGGGGGGGGGGGGGGGGGGGGGGGGGGGGGGGTACATGGGCACAATGCCCCCCTCCCACCAGACCTTGGAACTCAAGAAAATCCAAGGCAAAATAGAGTTAACCTTTCTGTAATTTTGTTATATATAATGTATTTTAGTTAATATTGTAATGCGCATTTGATCATTTACAGAACAAGCGCAAAATAAGTATGTAAATTGTTATTATTATTATTATTATTATTATTATTACTTTTTTTATATTTTGTAAACAGCTTGTGGTCCGGATTGTCAGCTGCTCTGTTTGAAATTGCATAATTATTACCGAGCACTGCATGACTCGCCGCCGATGAAATGCGACCCGGAACTGGCCAAATCAGCGCAAAAATGGACCGATCAACAGGCAAAAGATGGCAAAATGTACCACTCGGAATGGACCGACAAGTTCACGGAGAGTATTTCCTGGAAAGGCTGGGGATGGGAGGGAATGAAGAAAATGGAAGGAGCGATACCAGGAGCAGTTAGAAGCTGGTATTCAGAAATCAAAAATGGCTATAATTACCAAACGGGTAAAGGAACTGGCGTAATTGGACATTTTCAAGCGGTCGTGTGGAAAGGAGAAACGAAAATAGGATGTGGACTCAACATCAAACCCAAAGATGGTACTTACGTCACAGCGCATTACGCTCCACCATCTCACACAAGCATGGACAAGGAAAAGCAAGCACCGGACAATGTTAAACCAAGGAAACAACCAGGTTGTCTGTTTTTTTTTTTTTATTGTTTGTTTGTATGTTTTGTTATAATGTTACTTTTAGAGTTTACTATCTTCACAATGTTTACAATTTTGTAACACATTTTACCATTTCTTCACTTCCTTATTTTGATGATTTGCTTTCGCCGCTAGTTTCATTAAGGTGGCTCCATATTGTTCAACCCTCTCGTCTTTCGCATTCCGTTACAGCTAGCCCGATGGTGTGGCTAAAAATATTTTACTTGAAACCAGTAAATCTTTTATCAGTTAACAAAGTGGTATCTAAACAACGTCATCATTCGTTGCCATGGCAACGCGAAAAGAGGTAAAACATACGCTGTTTTGGACCATTTGAGGCCAATAACTTATAAACTACACATCAAGTGTGTTAAGGCTTGACTCAACCAATAATTTGGTGGATTTTTATTTCAAGTATAAGCATTTATCTAGCCTTTATAAAACTTTGCAAGCATTTTGTTATTCGGGTTTGTATCCATTTGATCAACTTTTTCTTGTCAAGTTTGGGTCACGTGACTTGCATTTGCCTTATAGCGGTCAAAATCTTTCAACGAAAATGGGGAATAGGGCTTAATAATGCCGCCTTTTAATCGTGTCCACTTGTCAACGGAAACCGCCATTTAAGGAAAACAGGTCACGTGACATAACAGATGTCAAAATATCTGACAAGACATGACGGATACCGCCTTAAAAGGCGGAGTTATATTGGAAAGGATCTTTTGGACATTTTGATGGCGAAAGTTTTCAAACTTTCCGATTGCAAACGTTCCCCATTTCAAAAAAAATGTTTTGTGACGTCATCAATCAGGGAATATCACGTGATGGTTGATGAGACTTTCGTTTGATCGAGCAAGTCAATTATTTATTCCCTTAAACTCCATGACCGAGGAAAGTTATTATATCAAGAAAGAATGAGGTTCTTTAAAATCTCTGCAGGGGGTCCTTTAAGGATAAAAAATCCAAGCCTTAAGTCACTTGAGACGGTGAAAGTTTTTCTTTTCGATATATTTTTGTTTAATTGATAAGAGAAACATTTTAAGAATTTTTTTAAAAATTCTGTACATAGAGTTCAGAGCTACCTTAAATTTATGCAAAAATGACATATCTCTGAATCCTTTGGATAGATTTTTTTGAAAATTGGCACAAATGTTTGTTATGTATATAAGACGAAAATATATAAAAATCAAAAAATTTCACCAAGCAGTTTTGAAGTTATTAGCCTCAAAAAGTTGAAAATGGGTTCTTTTTGGCCTCTTTTTACGTTGCCAAGGTAACAAATTTTGATGTCGTAGCCACCTAAATTTGTTCATTGGTTAAGTGTTCACAAACCTGTACTAAACGTTTTCTCTTAACTTTACTGGTGTAGCTGTGATTGAATATCATAGATATATCATAATTGGAATGTTTAAACTATTAGGAGCCACCTTAAAGGAACAATGTCTCTGCAGCGGATATATCGCGTTTTCATGAGTATGAATGAGATATAAAAAAATAAAAACATTAAGACAAAATGACGGCTAAAATAACTCAGAGTTTCACGAACTGTAATTCACTTCCAACCTTGTAATCTGCACTTTATTTGCAAACTACTTGTTTTGTTTTTCGTATGCATTTTGATTTAGTGGTATAATTGATGGCATTTGTATAATTACCTCAAGAGATAACATAGCTATGATAATTAAATAGAAAGAGATCATCACAGTTATGCAGCAACTAAAGGAGTTGCAATATGAGGCTGAAAATAAAATTTCAGGCCTCGACGGGATTCGAATCCATGATGTTTGCGATCCCGGTGCAAACGCTCTATCACTGAGCTACAAGGCCAGTTGGGAGTTTGGTCAATTGTGAGTTCTATTATGTCCGTGAAGTAATAAATAAATTATAATCTGTATGTGAAAAAATGCATATGAGCTGCTGTAAGGAGAATTAAAGATAAATATATCATCGCAGTTATGCAGCAACTAAAGAAATTGCAATTTGAGGCTAAAAAAAAATTCAGGCCTCGACGATGTTTAGGTGGCGTTCATGTGTTCATTAGTCACGGTGCATGTTTTCTAATTTGGTTGTTTATTTTTCTGTTTTTTTTTTTGTAAACTTAAATGTGCTATCCTTATCATTTTCCACACGTAGTTATTCTGATTCATAACGTTCTTGTTTACCATATTCCCATAGCACCAGGCTGTGCTATTCCTTCAGACCAACGTGTTGATTGCTTTGGTGATGCAGCTACAGAGGCGCAGAAAGTACCCTTCGTCACACCCGAGCTATGTCTCCAAAAAGGATGTTGCTATGACGACATGTACATGAGCGAGCCTGACACATGGTTTTATAAACCTCCTGGAAGAACATGGTGCTTTAAGAAGAAGGGAGGAGGTACAGTACTGTCATGGTTAGCCGAATTGTCGACAGAGAAACTGTAAAATGCTATTGATTAATGATTTTTATATTCGTAAGAAGCTTTAACTTCAAGGTCACAGAAATAGGTCGTTTAAAGAGTTTCAAAAACCTAAATGCCCCAATAACTATACCATAAGGCATGGACTCTCCATGCCTTTCAAAATCAAAATTCGCTTGAAGACATCCAAGTCTCTGCAATGTCGTTTCACGTTTAACATAAAATGGTGTCCTGAAAAATCCGATTAAGAGTGTAACATGATTATCGTGCAATTCTAACGTAAATTTAATTTACCAGAATTGGACTATGTTTACATGTAAAATGAATCTGCTGTTATTTTTAAATGTATTAGTTATAACGTTTATTATTATACAAAAGAATAATTGTGTAATTTATCGCACATCCAGATATGAATCCTAAAACCTTTGAAGGGTAAAAACTGCTTGGTAATATTCTTCAAGTACATTTCTACAATACAACTCGTAACAACCCTAGCCTGAAAAGCTCATATAGAATTTGAAAACTCGATATGTAGTATGTCCGGAACCATTAACGCGTCCAAGAACAGTTTCTTTCAAGAGTTAATAATGGTTATATCCTTCCTTGATCAGCACAAGGACCTCCAACTGAAGCTCCAGCACCCGGAGAAGAACCAACCCCACCACCAACCCAACCGCCAGGCTCTGTTTCTCCAAAACCACCAGCCGGTCAGACTCAGCAACCTGGTGGTAAACCTCCGCCAGGTAAGTGGGTTCAAATGATGAAATCCACCAGGTATGTGGGTTCAAATGATGAAATCCGCCAGGTAAGTGGGTTCAAATGATGAAAACAGAGATGTGAGATTTAAACAATCAACTTCTCTACTGCCGACATGATTTAAACTGTAAAAGTGGTTTCAATTAGCCTAAACTCATGCGAATACGTAACAAAGTTGTATGGTATATTTTCAATGATCTATATAGATAGGCTGAGCCTAACAACGAAGCTCTCTGAAATGAAAGCCAATGATAAGCTTAACTAAGGTGAAAAGCCGGAAGCACAAGAATTAAGATTGACGACCAGGCAATTCTCAAAAACATTATTACGCGACCGTCTGCGCAGTACATTTAGACCGTACAAATGTTCACAGAAACAACTTTTTCTCGGTCTAGAATAACTAGTATGACTACTTTCGAATAAAATACACCTGTTGCGTATCAAAAATTGCCCGAGAAACTGATTTGCGAGTAAAGTTACAACTACAAAATCCAAATCTTGTTTTGTTTTCATAAAATCGCTTTTCAACCTATGTAATGAATGAATAAACACAGAAAACGTTCGCGGTCCCTTTGCTTCTTATTTACTTTAAACAAACTTTAACAATTGGGTGAATGCCTTTGGCTCTATACATAAGTTCATCACCGGCGTTCTCGTTAGTTTTGGAGAATTTTTTTATAAAACGTGCTCAAATTTAGTCGTTTGGATTTTTTTCGTCGAAGACAGCTCGGCCTCGATGCGCTATAAATGGTTCGCGTTTTGCTTTTAAACATAAACTTAACCCTATTCTTATTATTATTCAGCCTGGGCTTTTTTGAGGTTACCCCCCCCCCCTCCCCCCTCGTAACTTCAAGAACATTAAGGCTATGACAATGAAACCTATAAGGTTTAAAGTACGTCCAAAACTGTCCCCTTTGCGGTCCGCACAACGGAGCGATGACATCATATGACGTAGTTATTAGGTAATAAGTTATGCGGCCGTCATCTTGGATCCGCCATCTTGGATTTCTGAATTTTTTAGAACCTCTTAAAAACCGTCCAAATTCACCCAAAATTAATGAAAACCAATAGATAAACGCTAAAACATAAAAGTTATACCAAGAGTATACCTACCAATTGTCAAGGATTTTAAATAACTTGTTTCCCACAAAACGAACATTCATTCTCTGATGAAGGCCGCAGTGAGCGACCGAAAATTTAGAAAAACTTTTAAACTTTTTATAAAATTTTTAACAGGTCAGTTTCAAAACTTTTATTTATTACCAATAAACATTGTTTTTCTTCATTCAAAGGTATAAATATGCAAATTTCAAAACACATGGCTGTCAAAATCTTGTTGCCATGGAAACATCAAGTCACGTGATCAAAAAATTGTCATATAAAATTGTTGCCAGATAAATTTTAGGAAAAGTCACAAAGTTTGATGGCGTTTGAATACATATTAAAGAAGTTATGAATGTTGCCCCCCCCCCCCCCACCCCCCAGGCCGAATAGGGTTAAGGAGATTTGAATATTCTTTTTTTCGATTTAGTTGTCAATTTTTTATATGTTTGTTTTAACCCTATTCGGCCTCGGGGGGGGGGGGGGGGGCACAAAGTGCCCGCGCTAACTTTGAACGTTCATAACTTCTTTAATATGTATTCAAACGCCATCAAACTTTGTGACTTTTCCTAAAATTTATCTGGCAACAATTCTGTATGACAATTTTTTGATCACGTGACTTGATGTTTCCATGGCAACAAGTTTTTGACAGCCATGTTTTTTGAAATTTGCATATTTGTACCTTTGAATGAAGAAAAACAATGTTTATTGGTGTAACTTTTATATTTTTAAGTCATTTAGCGTTTATTTATTGGTTTTGATTAATTTTGAGTGAATTTGGACGGTTTTTAAGAGGTTTTAAAAAATTTTAGAAATCCAAGATGGCGGATCCAAGATGGCGGCCGTATAACTAATTTCCTAATAACTACGTCATATGACGTCATCGTTCCATTGTGCGGACCGCAAAGGAGACAGTTTCGGACGTGCTATGTACCCTCTAGGTTTCATTGTCGTAGCCTTAATGTTCTTGAAGTTACGAAGGGGCGGCACAATGTGCCCCCCCCCCCAGGCTCAGGAACTCAAATAAAGCCCAGGCCGAACATTGGTTAATACATTACATTACATTACATTACATTACATTACATTACATTACATTACATTACATTACATTACATTACATTACATTACATTACATTACATTACATTACATTACATTTTATTACATTACATTAGGTTGAAAATATTACATAGGTTGAAAAGCGATTTTATGTAAACAAAACAAGACTTGGATTTACATTTCTAACTTCATTCGCGTCGCCTTTTAAAATGCAAATATGTTTGCCTATTTTTTGCAATTTTGATTTCCAAATCAGTTTCTCGGGTAATTATTTATACGGAACATGTGTATTTTATTCGGATTTTTTTTTTTGTGAACTTTTGTACGGTCTAAATGAACTGTGCAAATGGTCGAGAAATACTATTTTTGAGAATTGCTAAAATTGAAAAATAGCCCGGTCGTCAATCTTAATTATTGTGCTTCCGACCTTTTACCTTAGTTAAGTTTATCATCGGCTTTCTGTTCAGAGAGCTACGCCGTAAGGCTCAGTCTATGTGTATACAGCTATTTCAATAGACGATTTTCGTATTCTCGGTTTTGAACTGGAACTAGCTTGCAGACGAGGCTCATGCGAGGGATTCTTTTTACATGCAAGTATTTTTAATAATATTCCCCCGCATGATCCTCCATTGCAAGCTAGTTCCAGTCCAATACCAATATACAATATTGTCCAAGCCTAAAGCCAAGACCGCAGGGTAGTATGGGTTAGGGTTAAAAGCCATTGGTTAAAAATCCCATATCACCAAGCGATCTTGGCTTTTCGCGTTTTTCATCCGACAACGCTAATTGAAATAGCTGTATATTAGCTATATACATGTAAGCTTACGCACTCTTTGTAAAGGGTCTTTTAATTTAAATAGATTCACTCACACTCATTCACTCATTTACATTTCTTACATAATATAAATAAGAGATAAAAACCTAACACCTACAAATTAATTAAACAAAATAAGCAAGATACAGAAAGTATACAGTACTTCTATCTAAATTATAGAGAACAATAGTTGCTTTGAAAAAGTGGTTGAGGTATATATGACGCAATGTAGAAATGTCGACATAACGCTTTAAATACACACCTTTTAAGGTAACTCCATAAATAAATCATAGATGATGTTGTGCGCGCTAGTGTTGCTTTTTGGAATACTAACGAGAAGTCCAAGGACTACTGCAGAGCTGATATACAACGAGTAAATATATTTCAGTGAAACAATATTTCGGCCTTATCTTTAGTTATTATCTTGTGACGTCATTTCCGCTCCTCCTCATTTTTTAAATATGTATTGCGACATTCTCCTATATAAAATGTTGTATTTTCATTTTATAATTTAGTAACATCTTATAACCTGAAGAAGGCTGGTCTGGCCAGCCGAAATATTGTTTCAATGAAATATATTTACTCGTATATCAGCTCTGCAGTAGTCCTTGGACTTCTCGTTAGTACATTGATTCATTTTAGCTGATTAGGTCTCCTCCTGTGAGATCCAACGAAACACAGCAGGATCTTCGTCCACGGTTTCTGCAGTTCAACAAGCTTTTTGGAAGCTGGTTTTCATATTCTTACCTACTCCCAGTTCACTGAAACCTAACAAAATATAAAAGTGATGATCAGACGGTGTTCTATAACCATCTTTGTTAAAATAATGGCTTAGGTCTTGAATTAAAACTGCCCAAGCAAATGCGTTTTTCATTGTTTACAAGTACATGGATCTAACTGCGTTTTTGTTTTATAAATTTCTTTCGGTGAAATCTTCTAAAAGTTTCACTGGTCATATAATCTGGCCAAATAAGAAAAACGCGTGAAAAAAGTATGGATTTTAAAGGCAGTTTCTTCGTTATTTTCAAATTTGCGTCCTTTGCCTCCGAAAAACGAGTCCCTAGAACAGCAAATGAATTATCAACTTTTACGGAATTTCACCAAAGGAAACGCGAGAAAATAAACCATGATGACGTAATAAAAAATCTAGAAAAGTCCTTCGTTTTCTTTGAGCGCGCGCAGATTTCTAAAGCTTTCGTTATCAGCGCACGCGCGGGGTTATAAAACTATAGGGAGCCACCTATTAATAAAATAATTAAAATGTAGCCCAGTCTTTTGAGGACTGTACCTGTAGTAAGAAGTATTTGATGTACTTTTGTTACTCTTTTTAGTTGTCGGCGGCAATTGCTTTGCTAATTCCTGCTACGAAATTACCAGAAAGGGCAAGACATGGGACGAAAATCAACAAAGCTGTAAAAGCCAGGGAGGCGATCTAGTTTCCATAGAAACACCTGAGGAATGGAAGTATATCAATGGCGAGATTCAAAAAATCACACTTGCGAAGGAAAACGAATGGCACATAGGTTTGGAAAAAGAGGGGGACTGGAAGTGGGTAAATGGAAAGCCGCTGACCATTGAAAAATGGCAAAGAGGTCAGCCGTCTGGAGACGGAAAAGTCGCTGTAATGTCCAAAGATTATCCACCAGGAAGTGAAGGGCTCTTTAACGATCTTAACCCAGGTTATCCGAAACCTTATATTTGTGAAATACCCAAAGGCAAGTGGCTTAATAGCGACAGAGGATAAACACAGCTTACCCTAATTTAAACACAGAATTTTACGTAGCTAAACCCTTGGACGGACAAGGGGGGATACCATCCCTTAAGGGTTTTCTCCGATTTTTACAACAGCATTTATTGTAAACTAGTGCCGTCTTCAGTAGCTGTTCGTTTATCCTTAAGAAAAAAATTAATCAGTAAAGTTTTGCGATAATCGGTTGCTATAGTAAGATATGAAGTCATAAGTGACAAAAGTTGGAGCAATTTTTGAATAAAAATGCGTATTTTTCAACTTTTTTTCGAAGAAAAAGAAAAACACGTAAAACACTACCAAAAGCAGCAAAATGTTAATTTATATCGCTTTTTACAACTCTAGCAAGAAATATTTGCAATTTCCGCATTTTCCGATAAATTTGAACTTTTAGCAAACTCCAAAATGGCGGCCATCTTGGCGGCAATTTTGGCTGACGTTACGGACCCCCACCAGCACCATAACCTCATAATATTACCTTATCTTGTAGGCCACACGACAGGCTATCTATTAGAGGTAAAATGTTTCCCAAATATTGTAACACCGCAAAAACCCAAGGGAGGGGTTGCAACCATCCCCCGGCAGTGTACCACGCTGGGAATATAAGTTTGCGTGTACGTCCGAGGGTTAATTGTTTTTCTCCTTTTATAGACTTTCATGAACAATTTCGATTTTCGCTTAGTGATATTTATTGAGATTTACCGCTGGTTAATTATGTCGTTTCGTGGCATTTAAATAACGTTCATTTTATTGTTCTTGAGGTTGTTTGCGGGGATAGGGGCTTTGGAGCTCACTAAAATGTTGCCACGGGATACACTTTTTAATTATTATTTTTTTCTTTATTTTTTGCTGCATTGTTTTATTATTTACTCACTTCTTGCTACACAGGGATACCAGCTCAGCCTCAGCCACCGGGAAACCCAACGACTGCAGCAGGAGGTCAACAAGGAGGTAGTCTTCCTGATTAATTCTTCTGTAATACTAAAATCATAAGCGTGCCTTTGGGAGCAATTAACAATTCGCAAAGACAGAAGAATATCATACAAAAAAATGGCGACCTATCTCTTTTCTAAATGTAGCTACGAAGATTGCTTTAAAAGCTTTTGCTTTAATTAAGACTTAAAAATTCGTCAACCTGGACAACTATAGTCTTCTCTTTTATTGTCTATATCGAGAACGATCCCTAATTCATGGAGGACTCTGCAAAATCTATGCACTTTATCCATCGAACGTACAGCGGGGGTGGTTCAGGGGGGTGGTTTTTCTCTGATATTTTCAAGACCCTTTAAGATTAGCAAAGGCCGTTTTCAGTAACTGTTCACTTATCCATTTTTGGATTTTGAACCACAACAAAAACAATATATTAAGTGTTCAAAGTACGAATTAAAACGCCTAACTAAATATAAATTGGAACTGAAAGTAAATTCAAGCATAGGTAGAATATCCTTTCCCCGCATATATAAGACATAAAAGTAAATTCATTCAACTTCTAAAGCTGGACTTTCAGCGATAAAATCTTAGAGCTTGCAAATTTAGCTTCGCTATGCCGGCACTTCAATTTCAATCGCTAAAACTGTTCGTAAATTCGTGATAGAATCACACGCTTTTGGGCGGCAAGTTTGCGAAAAATTACATTGTCATTGACTATAAAGGATATAAGGTCCGTTGAAACACTTATGTGAAAACATAAGCTTACCGCAATATTGTGTTACGCGTTAGCAATTTCTTATTCACGGGTTGGCTCTTAGGAGCCTTTGATTTGGGTTACGCACTGATGGGGTATGTTGTAACAAAGGGAAAGATTTGTTTATGACTTTTTTTCTTTTGTTGTAGAGCTTACTGTCTTCTGGCGAAGTTGATTTCTGATAACGTTGTCTCGTAATTTTGTCTGGGTCGTGTGTTGTAACTTTGTTACTTTTCCATGCAGGCCTGTCATTTTACTATTATCATTCCCAGTTGCTAATGCCGTTTCATGTCATTTGAATAATGTTCATTTTATTGTTTCTGGGGTTGTTTGTGGGGAAAGGGGCTTTTATTTGCAGGTTACTAAAATGTTGTAGCTATGTTGTCATGGTATACATTTCTTGCTATATAGGGATAACAACTCAGCCTTCACCCACGGTGCCTACATCGGGAAGCCCAACGACTGCAGCAGGGGGCCAGCAAGGAGGTAGTCTTTCTGATTTATAACGTTTTTCAATGCTCAAACCATAAGCGTGCCTTTGGGAGCAATTAAAAGGTCGCATATTTTACATTTTTTAAAAAAAAATTGCAGAGGTTTTGATATTTACGTTAGGTATAAAGAGAAAATTAGTACAACATTGGGCCTCTTCTGTTTGAATCTTTGAAAAGCAAATGGCTCCAAAACAAATTGGCGAGTATGATTTGGAAAAACCAATCACTCTTGAGCAAGGATAAGATATATAGTTGCCTATTGTTTCAATAAAACAAAGAACTATACGAGTTGAACTGGAATTTTGCCAGTATCTGACACCGAAATTAGTAAGAATATTGGCAAGGGATGATTGATTACGTGGCCTTTTGCGGTATGCAATCGCGAAATCAAGATGGCTGATTTTCAATTCATGTCAAGTGCCCTTATTTGACCTTCAGTAATACCATTTCAGAAGCGAGAATTTGATTGGCTGACATAGTACATTGTGTACATACCAAAGGCAATCTGCATAGTGGTGTGACATAACCCAACACATACAAACTAACATACAAACTAACATGCAAACATCAATAAACCAAAAAAAAATAGCTCAAAAAACACAGTATTTCCCTTACCAACGGTTACAATATTTACAATATTTTATTAATCCTATTTATCCTGGGCCTGGCCTAGGGGTGCACACTGCGCCACCCCCTCTCGTAACTTGAAGATCGTTTAAGCTATGAGATTGAAACTTAGAGTGTATATGGTAAGTCCAAAACGATGACATCACATGACTTGGGCCACCATTTTGGATCCCTCGTCTTGGATTTCTAAATTTTTCTGTCGGGAATCGCTAGTTACCCCAATACGAGTCACTCCTTTCGTCTCATCAAACAAAATCTCTCACCTCTCTTCTGGCACTTCCTTTCCGATTAAAAACCTTTCGCCAGGTTGCTAAGGTTATAAAATAAACATTTCATAACTGCGGTTAAAATGATTGATACAAATTATAAATGATGTCACGCGCCTATATATCTATCAGTGCAAATTGATCCAAAAGTAATCAAAACTGATGTCAACTGGTGGTATAAAAATGTAAAAGGTATGACGAAAAAGTTACGTAATTTTCATTAAAAGGTAGAAATAAAATGCTTATTGTGAAAAACATGGATAACATGTTGTAAATCAAAGCTATGATTTCTAGTTCATGAGCATAAAGCTATGATAATTAAACCTAGAAGATATATGGCACGTCCAAAACTGTCTCCTTTGAGATCTCCAAAATGGGCGATGACGTCACATGGCATGGGAATGATGTAATTGGTTCTACGCAGCCGCCATCTTGGAACCAAATTGACTAAAAAGAGAAACGTTAAATGGTGTAAAAATGTAAAAAATTATAATGACAAACGACAACATTTCAAAAAACACGGCTGTCAAAATCCTGTTGCCATGGAAACATCATGTAAACAATAAAATATCATATAAAATTGTTGCCAGATAAATTGCAGGAAAAGTCACGAAGTTGTTTTGACGTTTGATTTCATATTGAAAAATTTAAGGACGGTGCCACCTATTGTTATTGCGCATACGTTCTGCGCATGCATTGCGCGACAGTCGCGCGAGACACTGGTCATTTTTTAAACGCGAACGCGCGAGGTAAAGGCTAAGTTCCGCCCACTTTTCATGTCAAACTGTCAACTCCCTGGCTCAGTTTCTAAACTTACAAGATAAATAGAGTTCTCAAAAATCCATGAAAATGTGTTTATAGACCTTCTGCAGCCTAAAAGTGCTAAATTCTTTCTCTATTTTGCAAACGACAGAGCTTCGGTAATGAAACTATTTTGAGCTAAATTGGCGATGCGCCAGCAGAACGCGTAAGCTTAAGTTTTGCCTTTCTTTCAAAGATTGTTTACATCAATTGGCTCCTTTTCTCCATTCAAAATTTCAACAAAACTTCAAGTCAAACCAGACTAGTGTTTTTTTTTTATATATATTTAAAACAAGCATCCTCAAGGCATATAATCCAAGGAAAGGCTGGCATGTTGTTATTTCCAATTAGCGCACAAGTTTTTGTTTTGGCGGCCAAACTCGCGTTGTTTGAAATTTTTGTTTATCTGCAAAAATCTTTTGCCAGTGGCCATTTTTGCGAATAAAAAAAGTATATAACAAAAAGCAGAAAAACAACTGTTCCAGTTAAATCAAACAAACGTCGAAAAGAAGAATTGAGATGAGCAAAGCGTTTTCAAAAAGACCGTTTTTGAGAATTGATGAAGATATAAAAACAAGGCTGAAGCCAGCAACTAAAGAAAACTGGCCGCTCCACAGCCGAGAAGTATCCGACAAAAGTTTCCCCTCCCTCGATTGTTGGCAAGCATGGTTTTTAGTGTAATCTTTCGTAAACACATTCGTGCATTTAGGTACAATTGATTTACTTTATTCTCTGTTATAGGTAAGTGATGTTTTTCGAAGTCGCATCGTGTCAGTTCTCGACTTCATTGCATTACCACAAATTTTGATAGGCGAAAAAAGTGCCATGATAAACTAAAAAGAAATCTTATCTTTTTAGATCAAATAAAGCCGTAGACTTCGGCAAAAAAGTGTTTTATTATTTCACGATTTTTTTTAAATTAAAGTATACTAATTTTTTCCAAAGTTATCAGAGAATCCATGAAAACTACAGGAGTTTCACAAGAAAATAAACACGCGGGCAAATGAAATTACAAAACTCAAGCACTTTTCGACAAATATTTCTTACATTTTCACTCCAAATAACCTTAAAAAGACTAACCTGCCAATCTAGAGTTTTTCGGCAGCCGACCAGTCATCTCGATATAGCACTGATGTTTTCAAGTTGGAAATGGATTGGAAGAAGATACACACAATGTAAAGTTCTTGTGCCCGAAGGAACATAATCAATCCGTAGATCCACTGTGAATCAATCGAAGTGAACCGATTTTGCGTTTTTACTCCTTTACTGTGCTGCTTGACCTTGAAATCCCGAAAAATGTTTCTCAAAAGAGCAACTTACAGCTACAAACAGAATTAACTTTGAATTCTACAATGTTTGTCTTTTTATTGTACCCGAAGTAAAAATTTTGAACGGTAAGCCATCGAGTGGACATCCCAGCATGCCCCGAAAAAGGCACGCACAATATTTAACTTACTAGGGAGGGCATAGAAAAAAAATGCCGCGGACCCGAAAGCAATTCCGTAAAAGTTGAAAACATCTAAATATAACTTGTGAAAACGCGTGGTGACCCCTACTTTTTATCTTATAAAATGGAAGTGGTAAGCATATTATACACACAATTAATTTTTTGTTGTGGGCAAAAGTTATTTAGACTGTATTTTTGGCGAACGTGGGAAAGCTGTCAGGGCCTATAATGGCTCCGTTGTGATGATTTTGTAACTTAAAACACATAAACGGTAGTTGTTATGTTACCATTTGTTATGTGTTTTAGAGATTTTTAGAATTATTGTTGCTTTTGTGTATGTAAAGCCGAATTCTAAGGAAATCCGCGAAGAAAGATCTAATTTTCCTTTTTTCAAAAAAATGCTGATGTCAGCATTTTTTCCAGATTGAAGCTTAATTATCTCCGAAAAATGGATGGTTACCCCCAATTTTCTCTTTGGATTCCAGTAGCCCCTACTAAGATCTACTTTTCCCGCACAGTCAAAAACCTGGCAAAATACCTTGCCATTAGGTGGCACCGTCCTTAAGAAAGTTAAAATTTGTGCCATCCGCCCCTCCCGAGCTAAAAGCTTTATTTTATTAACCTTCCTTATACAAGACGATAACTTAAAAGTATTAGAATAGAACATATTGGCATTGACAAGACTCAAATATGCCCCTAATTTCCAGTTATGACAGAATTTGAGAAGGATTGCTTAAGTGCTCATAATGAATATCGTGCCAAGCATGGAAATCCACCAATGAAATGGAACAACCAACTAAAAGAGGACGCACAGGCATGGGCCAATGTTCTTGCTCAAAAGGGTAAGTGATATTTCTTTGATATGTTTAAAAAATTATTAATTCAACTTTTCACTTTATTCTAGCTAGATTAGAAGTTTGAATAAATGTTTGAACTAGTTTTTGATCGGCTGGGACATTAGGAGTGTTCAAGGATCGATATCGCAATTAATCCTCGGACGTACATGCAAACGTAAACCCCACCGTGGTACAAGGGGGGAGGTTGTTGTAATCCCCCACCCCCCTTGGGTTTTTGCGATGTTGCAATATTTCGGAAATATTTTACATCTAATAGATAGCCAATGCTATGTTCTACAAGCTTATGTTAATATTAATGGTTGTGTCGCCGCTGGGGGTCCGTGACGTTATCCAAAACGGCCGCCAAGATGGCAAAGATGGCAAAGATGGCCGCCATCTTGGATTTTACTAAAAATTCAAATTTATCGGAAAAATCGGAAATTGCAAATATTGTTTGCTAGAGTTGCACATAACATACAATTAAACGTTTTAATGCTTTAGTTATCATTTTATATGTTTCTTTTTTCACTGTACAATAACAGTCAAACCTCGGCCACCTTCGGGCACACATTTCTGGCCGTTGAAGAGAGGTGGCCGTTATGGGTTGGTTATCAGTTACAGGTGAAGCGTGAATAAATGAAAAGTCGGGACAAAAAAACCTGACCATTTTAGAGAGGTAGCCGTTATGGGGAGGTGGCCGTTATGGGGAGGTGGGCCAGGCCGTTACCAGAGGTTCTACTGTATATCCTAATTACCATATATTTACTCATTATATATTCTTCACATATTTATACACTACCTTTCTGTTGTGCTTGCTAACCACGGTATTAAATGCGTGTTTTTAGATGTGATGCCTGCAGACCATGACCCAGACAATAAGGAACACGGCGAAAACCTTGCATATTTCTCCATGTCAATACCAACAAAACCTTGCCAGGGACCGAAGACATCTTCTTGTACACAGTGTCGTGAAATGATCAAGGACTGGTACGACGAGATAAGCGATTACGATTTCAATACCAATCAAGGCAAACCAGGAGCAGTCACCACACATTTCACACAAGTCGTTTGGAAAGAGAGTACAGAGCTTGGAATGGCAATTGCTATGGGCGCCAAAAATTTCTTTACAGTTGCACGTTATAATCCAAAAGGAAATTTTGGTTTTCCGGAGGATTACAAAAGGAATGTACCTCCACTCTTGTAAAGATGAATATAAATCAATGGAAAACATACTTAAGGTGTTTCGATACAGTTTTCTGGAGAATTTTCCCGGCTAACATCGCTCCATGTGCAATTTTTGGGTAATTTTCGATTTTAATCGTTTTTTTTTTTCAAAAATCTGAGAAACGCCTCGATGGATTTTTTTAAAACGTCGACCAAGCATACTTACCGATGTGAAAATATTTTCTGAAAGTTTCATTGACACTGATTAACTGGAACGTCTTAAAATTTAAAGATGAAGACGACGTACGAAACGGCCGAAAAGTTTGTGTTACAAATTCACTTTTTAAGTTATGCTTACTAAGGCTGTAAAAATACATCGAACTATCGATTAAGGTTACTGTAAACCTTCGAGGGTGCCTTCCCGAAAATCTGTCGTACGCACGCTATTTTTAACGAAATCCCAGAAAACTATATATCACTGTAAAGCTAATAAATTGTAGATTTCGAAAATACAATGATTTTTCCTGTTTTTCCTTTAGTTAAGCGCACACGAGCCTTAAACGCAAAACCGACGGTGTTTGCTTCACTGAATTACCAGCCTCCGTGTTAGCGCGAAAATCAAAACAAACTGATCTGTGTCACTCAAGAGTTAATGGCCTAACAAAGGGTGTGAGGCTTTTTCGATATTTTCATTGGTTCCCAAGTAAATCCACTTTGAAGTTGGACAATAGAAAATTGTTCTATGCGCGTCGCACTTTGGTGCGCTACGAGAAAAGTTTTTGGAAGTTCGTAAAAGCCCCACATACTTTGGTGCATAAATATCCAGAAAACATACTGGCCAAGTTTCGTGAAAATCTGACAAATCTACATACGCTATTAATTCATTTGAACAGAGGCCATTCTCGCAAAAACAAACCTCGAGTTTTTGGCCTCGAAAGATTTTCGCTGTTTTCACACCTCATTAAAGCGGCATTCATCGTGGTCGTGCCGCCAGCCAATGAAATGAAACAAAGAACCCCTTGAAGAGTATCGTCACACAGCAGTGTATCTGAATTCTATTAACCGCCGATTAGTCGAGTTATTCAAAGGGTAAAACTATAGAAAAAAAAACGGCGAAGTTTCGCGCAACTGCAAACCCAAATGAGCGGAAAGAACGTAACGAAAACGCAGCAAAATTGTCGTGGAAACAAACGAGCGAAAAGGGCCAGTGAGAGTTTTTAAAGAAATGAAAACACAACAGACGTGGCCGCGAAAATTGACCGAAAACACGCACTGGTATCAGTAGTGAATGCAAGCGAGTAAGCTTTTCATTCATTTATTATTCTTTTACTCTTCCCGCGGTTCTTCTCACTCGTGATCTCTACAGTCTGCTAACCAAAAATTTCCACTTTGGCTTTTAATAATGGTCAAATTGTAAATCTTCAGGAATTGGAACAAGCGTAGACGACCGTGTGAAACCTGGAAAATGGCCGGGGAGAATACGCTATGACGCTGCAATAGAATACGCTATGATGATGCGAAATGCGCTCCGCATTCCCATGTAAACAAAATATGCATATAACATGTAATGCGAGATCCCGCGGATAAAGTTAAGCGGGAAAAGTACAAGAAGGCGCTGCACTGCGAAAAGAGATTATCGGATTATCACACCCATAGCTACTTATCAACTATTCTCTTGAAACTCTTTTTTAAGAATATCTCGAGTTCTTTTAATGATTTTGCAAAACTTCTCTCAGTATTTTCTAGATTAATGTTATATATTTACAGATATTCAAAAAATAAAATTATGCAAAATGGGACCAAAAAAGGTTTACTGTAACCTTAATTGCGATATTAACGCTGCGATGGCGATTAATCGATAGTAAAAATGAAACATCGATAACAATCGCGATAGTGTAAAGAAGTATCGATAGTATCGATACTAACATTTTAACTTCTTTGGAAAATAAAGACACCTTTTTCTGACCCATCTTTGATTCTCAAGGTCACAATAACGGTAAAAAAGAAACTAAAAAAAACCCGACCTACTGCTTCTAGAATGTTTTAGCGTCTTGATTCTTGAATTCCGCGCCAATAGGGTCTTCAAGCACGCCATCCTCGTTCCCAGGGTCTATTCTAATGTAAGAGGGCGGTTATATAAATTGCTGTGGTTCGTTCAAACTTCAAACATAGCTGCCAATTTTGCAATCGCTGCAAACAAAAAAGGAAATTTTTACAAAACGCAAACATCAAACCACAAATTACGGAAGATCCCTCTGTTAAAATTACATGAGACCAGTGTTAACATGCGAATATTTTTACGAGTTTACTGGAGACAAATGATGGACAAAATCTAACGACTAGATTTTCAGAAAATAAACGAAACCAAATGTTGCTAGACTGCAAAACAATCGTATTTTTTGCGTTGGTCATACGAATGCGCGCGGTCTTCGAGCGATAGGTCTGGAGCGAGTGTGAATTTGGAGAGTGGGACTGGAGAGAGACGCTAAAAAATACGTCCTTTTTATCGCCTCACAAGCCCTACGGGCGTGTGAGGCTCGCGCGCTTCGCGTGCGAGTATCCACGCTTCGCGCGCGAGTGTCCACCCTTCAGACGCTTTCGGCGCTTCGCGCCTTTGCGAGCGAGCCAGCGGGAAAACAAACACTGTTTTGCAGTCTAAATATTGCAGGCTGATTTACAATCCACCGCGTTGCCATGGCAACACCCTAAAGGCTCAACAAAATATCGAAATATATAGCTTGTTGCTTAATCGCATGCCTCACCAATTTTGGGCGCCCAGACGTTAGTAGTTTTAAAATGACAATGAATGACGCATAGGTACGGTGAAACTGTGTTCAGCCACCTTAAAGTCCCTAATAATAGAAACTTGAGAAGTAAATAGGCGTTAGTAGTTTTAAAATGACAATGAATGACGCATAGGTACGGTGAAACTGTGTTCAGCCACCTTAAAGTCCCTAATAATGGAAACTTGAGAAGTAAATAGGCGCGTCGTATTTACGAAGCGGCAGACAAGATAATATTTGAAACGTGCAAGGTCAACCGTCTTCGCTCTGATTCAAATCGCTTCCAAAAAGACACAGGAAAACAGGTAAATAACAATATTTTTTCCAAGTATGAATTTGTTTTCAGCATCACTATTTGCAAGAATTTTTTTTCACGTGCTTTCTTGTGCACGATTTTTTTTTCTCTTAAGGTGGCTCGATATAGTTTTTTTGGCGCGCGCAGATTGGGTTCTAATTTACCCGGGGGACTTTTAAAAATTTGAGTCATGCAAGAAAAAAGATAAACAAACATGGCCGTAGCACTCCTGTCGCAATGTTATATTTGCACCGGCCTGGTAGACTGTGTTTTTCGCGTGTATGCAAGCTAGGTTTACATTCTTCTTTCTTTGGTGGTAATGTGTTTTACCGACAAAAAGAAAACAGGGCGTTAAAGTTCCCTGACAAGAATGCAGGTAAGAATGGTTTCGCGATCGACAACTCAGCCCCGCATCGACGCAATTTTCCTCTGAATACGAGAGAGTTTATTTTGGGCTGTTTTTAGGGGCAGTGTATTTCTTAATCTAAACTCTAAGAGTAATGCAAAATGTGTTGGGAAAGACAGTTCATCTTCTAATAAGAACAAACAGCAACAGAACGTGTGCGCGACGAAGTTCCCACCCACTGCATGACATTTGCGGTCGATTCTCGTCATCAATTAGATAAGAAAATGCACAAAAAAGGGTTATCCAGCTACGAACCACCAGAGAAAAAACAAAGCAAAAAGGAAGTTGACATTGTATGGCTTTTAATGAAGCAGCAAATCAGAAATATTCAAAGGAGAAAATTAGGAAATCTTCGATCTGGCGTTCAAGAAAAAAAAACAACACGGCTACAGTGATTATCAATTTGTAGTTTTCAGTGACACGGAGACAAATTCTTTAGATAAAATAGCAGCTATAACTAAACAGGTAAACACTTACAATTACTATATGCATTTTACCAAAATGCAATATCAGCCACTACGAAAAACGAAAAGCGAACCGAGCACGATTTTCTGGAAATGTCTTCTCATAATTGGTTTTGAAATATGGTATATGCTTTATGCTTCTTTGAAAATGTTCGGCTAAACATTGTTTGAGCGGTTTGGAGCCAAAAAATCCCACTATACGCGGCTGTAGGAACTAAAGGGAGCAAGTTTGTATTGTTTCGCATCACGGGCTGTTGTGTACAAGTTTTGTCGAACTCAGTCTGCTCAGTGGAGAAATAGTTTACGATCTGAAACGGAGACTCGCTGTGCAGCCCAAAAGCCGTAACGGTTGTTAATTGAAGAGAGAACAACTTATGCTTTCAGTATGGATTGGCTTCGACTTGAAATGCGTGGACTAAAGATGCGGGTTCTTTAGCGAATGGTCCATGTCAAAACAAGAACAATTCAACTCGCTTGAACTTGTAAACTTGATTTTCTGGAAAGCTGGGTGCTAAAGAAAGGGACTAAAAAGCCACATCGAGTGCAGGTAACGTTTTTTTAACGTTAATTTGTGTCAAAATGTATTAATTTTTGTGAGACTGCCTTGATGGTAGTTTTTTTTTTTTCAAATCTGATAGTTTTCCGCTCTGTTCAGTCGCATGCTTGTTCAGTTTGTTTTGCAATTCTGAATTGAAGTCTTTTCAGACATGATTCTCTGCCATTTTACTGCTGTATTTCATGTTGTTTGTCGTTTTATAATTCGTTCAATTTCCGTAGAAAACCTTGGTTTTTGAAATTTTAGCGTAGCGCGGTCACTAGCAAACTTGTAAACATCGCGCCGCGAAGATAAAAAACTAACATTAATAAGCTAAGTGTTTTGACATTTTCATACAGTGAATGTCAATAAATTAACACTTGAGGTTTGATTTGTGTAGACTTTTGTTTCCACCCGGATATTTACGATGTTGTTCTCCATTTAAAACGCGTTGAAAGGGAGTGAGCAAGTGAGTGAGCGAGAAAAATTATGCTCAGTGGCATTTACACACGTCATTTCTATGATAAAAATTTGTCTATACGCACGGGCGTGCGTATTTTGGAGTTATAGATGCACGCTCGCGCTATTGCGTTAGATTGGGCGAATTTCCTAGCTATGTTATGAATAAAATTTGTACTACTAAAAATAATATTAAGAATTTAGATATACTATTAATAATAACATTAATCTAATATTTATCTAGTATGAAAGAAAATAACTACTCCGTTTCAGTTGTCATAGGGGGACTTTAGATCGGAATACGAGTACGAGATTGAGTAGGAGTACGACTTTTAAAACCAAGTTCACGTACTCTAAATAACCATTTACCACACATTTTATACCTAGAGTCTCCTTATCGTCTGGTCTGCATCAAAAAGGACCGACATCTTTGGGGACGTGACTGGCTTTAAATTCAAAAGTCGTACTCGTACTCAATCTCGTACTCGTACTCAAATCTAAAGCTCTATATTGTGATTGACAGACCGGCCAACTGAAGTACGCCTTCGTTCTCTAACCAAAAGATCACTCCCTCACTCCCTCCCTCCCAAACCACAACCCAAATCAGCACCCACACTACTTCACGCTATTCACTAACAAAGTTCATTGCAAAGCACTTTGGTAATGCGTTAGTGGAGGTGGCGGCTGGTATAACCAATATGCCTCTGTATCGCGCAAACGACATTCGAAGCTATATTCACAAAGGGTGACTTTGTATCCTGTATAATGTCTTTGTCTCCAATTTTTTGACTCGTGTATACTGCTTGCGAGTTGGTTCCGAGTTTCTTGCCAGGTCATTCAGTTGTCTTCCTCCAGCATCTACTGACCTCTGATCCTTGAATGATAATACGATCCGGACGGTTTCGCCCTTTTGCACATTATTCATGACTGGGTAGTGCTCATATGACATCAATGAATATAACATGGTTGAGTCGATTAGGTTGCAGGAGTAATTTGGTTTTGAAACATATATTTTAGGTACTTACATTCCTTTGTGCATGAACAGTTCCCATGATAACGAGAGGCGGTTATCCCGATTTAGCATGGTCACGAGGAGCGATCCCTTGTACCTGTGATCTAGGTGTCTTTGGTTGTGAAGGAGGTGGCCCATAGTTATGGTACACCATTCTTGTCAGTGTCAGATGACAGCCTCTTTTGCAAATTTCCATTCTGATAAATGGCAGCTGGATAATAGCTATTCAGCTGCTAGTATGTCTTCTATCGAGCGCAGAAACATATCATCCGTCAAGAGTCCTGGGGGAGAACGTATTGCAACATCATTACTTGTTCCTCGAATTTCTTCACCGATAACCAGACAAATAGCTGTCCATATATCGTCGTTTTCTTCCATGCTTAGTAAAATTGAAAACCCACTGCCGTTATATAAATTTATCAAACAGTAAACATGACATTTGTGGCGTGTCACTTTACTCAAATGTTCGACACCTCGAAACCACGCACTTTGCGATCACCCGCGTGTCTCATTCTTATCGCCCATTCGCGGCGCTTGATAGATCCAAAATCCCATAGGGGATCATTAGGAACCAATCAGCAAAGGAATCGTGGTCTTGCTCAGAGGCTTTTTCCCTGCGAAAATAGACTGAGACATAAGAGGCGTGTAATATGAGACAGATGAGAGCCCGTGAAAAGCCTCCGGTACCCAGGGTAAGTCTTTTGCGGCACTCAAATAAAATCTGCTCTAATTTTTGCGAAGAGAAGCCCTCTTTGAATTTAAGCTAGGTATACAGAATCGATAGTGGTTTTAAAGTTACAAGAAACGATACGAAAAGCTTTAACGACTTCATATCACTAACGGATATCACAGAAACGTTGGCGGTAATCTTGTGTTTATCCTGCTCGCCGGTTGCAGGGCATTTCAGGGCTGTTATTTAACTATTATAGCGCGAAAGCGCGTGTGATATCGCCTAATACATAGCCGACGAGGCCGTAGGCCGAGTCGGCTAAAATTAGGCGATATCACGCAAGCTTGAGCGCTATAATAGTTTTATAATTCAACACATTGATAACAAAGCACAGTTTGAAGAAAAAATATCGCCGACAAGCCTTTTATTTTTAAAAAAGCTTACATATGTTTTACCGCGCGAAACTTGCAACATCACACAGTTCATGAATGAAAATGGCGCCTATGTCAATATTGCGCAAGCTTGAACACTATAACTGTTTTATAATTCAACACATTGATAATAAACAAATCACAGTTTTTAGAAAAATATAATTGAGATATACAACCTTTCATTAAGTAAAAAGGCTTACAACAATATTTTACCTCGCACCATTTCTTAAACAACAAGCAGCGAATGTCGAAACTTTTGCCAAGCTAAAATTAATCGCGAAAATTAATTTAGCGTACACAATCAGTTGAGAGTTCCTACGAAGAGCTTTCGTCTACTCAAAGAACGGGACAGAGTAGCGACTACAAGAATTAAAACACAGTAAAATGGCATAGCATGTCTTAGTTACAAGTGTTTCGTATCTTAAAAAGTTCAATTCAGAATCAAAACAAATTGAACAAACACACGGCTACGTACCTAAACATAGCGGCGAAAAGTCGGAAAGAACTGCAGCGTGGACAGTATGTCTTACAAAAATTTACAGCTAAAGGATACAAGAAACGGTTAAAACATCGCGTACCTGTAGTTGATTTGGCTTTTTGTCCCTTCCATCAGCACCAAATTTTCAAACATCGAAGTACGAGCTGAGTCGATCAATGTTGTTTACAAACTTGTTCGTTTTTTAGCTCCTACAGCCGTAATGACGAGATCAGAAACTTTTCTGAGGAAGCATCAAGTCTACATCATATTCCAGAGGTGATTACCAAAGGAATTTTACGAAAATTGTGCTCCTTCATTCACTCCTTGTCGAGCGGTTAAACTTTGAACCAGTTTTCATTCGCGTACGCCAAGAAACACTGCGACCGCGACAACGCGAAAATTTCGCGCCTTTTTTGTCCAATCATGTGAACAATATTTTTTCCCTTTTCTTTTCTTTTTTTTCTCTCTTCTTTTTTCTTTCTTTTCCCTTTCTTAAGTAATAGTTCACGCACTTTTTCGCCCAAAAACACGAAATTGCAGGCAGCAGTCATTTTCACTTTCCTACAAAATGCGAAATTTACCGCCATCGCTGGTTATATGTCATGTAGACATAACGTATATCGATAGCTTTTTGACCATATTTGGGCAGTGTATCAATGTGTTGAATTATAAACGAAATTAGTTGAACCGCACGGTAGTTCTTGTTATGAGAAAATAGTTAAACCACACACACGAATCGTGACGAACAGCGTTTTTGTGGCCGAAACTTCCCTCAGTCGGGGATAGGGATTCGTCGGTGTCTTTTTTGTTTTTTTGTTTTTTTTGTCTTTTTTGAAAATCTTATCCGTCTCTCCCTGGCAAAGGCAATTTTGTCGTTAAAACGCGTGTGCAGTTCATTCGCATGACAGGAAAAAAACACGTATTTTTGGAGGGTTTTTCAAGCCTTTGAAATAAGAATCCAAGAAACAGAGCAGAAGAAGGTCAAATAATCCACCTGTGAAATTTTAAGGGGGCAGTGTCACATTATTTTCCAGCTTTAAATTATTCATAACGGTCAGTTAACTTGAGAAAATATAAAACCGTAATTACTCGCCGGAACACACACAATCAGGTCAAAAAGCCAACAAATAATTATAAATACAACATATTATCATCAGGCAAATCCTTTTTATTTTTAACTATTTCTTATTTGTAGTAGTTAGACAGCATTTGTCGCAATTCCATAAAAAAACTCTTATGTCACTATTATGCTTAGCGTGGAAGGGTCTTATTTATGCGCCGCTCTTATGTCATCTGCTCTCATCGTGGGCTACGTACCTGTGGTAGACACAGCAGAAAAGGGTAGTTATTGAAAAATATAACAATTACAAACGAAGGTCTCCAAAGTGCTTATTATAATATAACAGCAATTATGATATTATATCATTCAACTTTTTTCTAAAATCTTTAAGAAGCGATATCTTATTTCTAAAAACATATTCAAGCCAGATTGCGAAACAGGTATGCATCCATCATTTACTTGCCAGATTGCAGGTAGATTGGTGTTTACCTATAATATTTTCATGACGTGTTTAGATTTGTTAAGCTGTGAGTCTAAAAACATATCATTGATTTCAACAAAAGGGCAATAATCTTAACCACTGCAAACTAAGGTAATCTGTCTTCGTTATTTATTTACTTCTTCTTCTTCTTCTTCTTCTTCTTCTTCTTCTTTTTGCAATACAAATGTAGTTAATGAGACCCTGATGTGTGATACACTTGAGATACTGAGTTGACACTAAATTTAGCATTGATAAAAGACAATAGAGGTCCCACCCCAAATACGTAGTTATGTAAAAGAAACGACAAGGATACCAGTTTTGTGGCAACACTAGGGTGGCAGGAAAGGCAGAGCCTATGTTCCCTAGAGTAGCGGTGTCTCCAGAGGGGATCCCCCCGAAGTAGCGGTGTCTAGGGAGGGGGGACCTTATGTTAGAGCGTAACATAGGGGGACCGGAAGAGGGGTGCCCTTCTGGGAGGAGAATAGGTCAGATGGTATGGTGGTACCATCTTGGAGTGGGAGATCCGGACCTATTTCCAAGGATGGCTATAGCACTTACTGTGGGGTACAGTGCAGCCAAGGGTGCACTTCCCTGCCACCAATGATTTATTAGCTAAGGGCAAACTATTTTAAAGTACGTGCTAAGGTATTATAAATAGTGCTCTCATGCATTCACACCGGCATTGCATTTGCAGTAAGTACGGACCGAAGAGATGAGAAAGCTACCAATGTTGGGTGGGAGGGAGGGAAAATATATGGACACGATACCAGCTAGAAGAGTGAAACTCAAATGTGGGATGGTTCGTGTACAGTAGCGTAACTAGTGTCCGAACGGCATGCTATTATCACATGACCACGCGCCGTGAGAGGGAAATCACTGGGAGCTTTGTCGGCCAATGTTAGACTGTGGAAGTAATATTACTTCACGCTAGAAATTACCCACAGGACTGTTGCACTATAGACCATAGGCCTAGACTATTGCACCAGTGACCAAAAACAGCATGGCAGAATCACATGACAGCACGAGTGGGAAATCACTGGAGCTTTGACCAACAATTTAATCTAGTAAACGTACAATTACTTCAGGCAGGCAATGACCTATGGACTGTTGCAACAGATACTTCAGAGCTCATTAACCTCAGTTTTATAAGTTCCCTTTTATTTGCATTTTTGTATCATTGAAATGGTTATACCCCAAAAAGGTTATTCAAAGTTTACCATATAATAAGCTATATCTGGCATATATGCCTTGCATATATCCTGTAGGGTAGGTTTGGTTGTTTTGTGTAGTAATATAAATTGTAACTTGTTCGAATAAAAATTTTAATCTTAGACCCTCATTTCGTTTTGTTGCTTTTCCTAGCTTTACCGAAGATTTTGTCATAGAATGAATGAATTTCTTCTATACATTTTGTTGCTTTTATGCTGTGGAATCATTTCAGGTACACGAAGTATGCTTGTTTTCTATGAGAGAATCATCCTTTTGTATTATTCTTTGCTTTGGTATAATTGGTTCATGACATAGATACGCCAAACTAATTACTTATAGAAAATAAATATCACTAAAATTAAAACTAGAATTATCAGTTGTTTGAACGACAAAATACTCCAAGGACGTTTGGAGCATTTTGGCTGCCTTGTCCATTACTCCGCTCGCCATTTTAAACGCGGATAAGGCCCTGGAGACATGTTTGGTACATTTGTCACTCATTTTAGGTGATGACGGCAGCTGCTTTGCTAATTCCTGCTACATAATTGACGTGGGACGAAAATCAACAAACCTGCAAAAGTCAGGGAGGCGACCTAGTCTCCATGGAAACACTTCAAGAATGGAACTAGATCAATAGCAAGATTCAAAAAATTACACTTTCGGGAGCAAACGAATGGTACATAGGTTTGAAAAACGATGGGGGCTGGAAGTGGGTAAGTGGAAAGCCGTTGACAATTAAAAAATGGCAAAGCGGTCAGCCATCAAAAGACGGAGAAACGTCGCTGTGATGTCCAAAGATTATCCGACAGGAACCCAAGGGCTTTTTAACGATCTTGACACACATTATGTGAAAGCTTATATTTGTGAAATACCCAAAGGTAAGTATCTAAAAATTAACACACAGAAGATTAGTAGAGTTTATCGTAATCGAAGGACAAGCAAAAACAAACTAAAGAAACTAACGTCTCGGAGTGGAAGCTAAGTGTGTCATCTATAATTTTCAATGTGTTGACCTGTGCGATGCGGGTAATAAGCGCGGACAAATACACGAACGTGTAGAAGGACACTTATAACAATCTTCCTCCATATATACATACATGCACAGAAAGGTCCCTGGAGAGCTACTGAGTCAGTTTTGTATTCTTATTGATTGTTTGTTGCGATTCAGAAACGTTTCGTGCTACAGTATTTGTGTAACTCAACTTCGCATTCTTTATTACGCTTTTTTATTACGCATTACCAAACTGTTATTGATTATCCTAATTGAAATAATTTTTTCTAATTATTGTTTCCTAATATATATATATATATATTGATAGGCTGAGGCGCCTAACAGCGAAGCTCTATGAACATAAAGCTAATGATAAGTGAACGGTTGGAAACACAAGAATTAAGATTGACGACCGCGTTATCTTTCAATTTTAGCAATTCTAAAAAAAAAAAGAGTATTACGCGACCGTCTGCACAGTACATTTAGCCGGACAGTACAAAAGTTCACAAAAACAACTTTTTCTCGGTCTAAAATAACCAGTATGACTTATTTCCGAATAAAATACATCTGTTGCGTATCAAAAATTGCCCGAGAAACTGATTTAGAAATCAAAATTGCAAACAATACACAAACATATTTGCATAAGGCGACGCGAGTGAAGTTTAGAACAATAAAATCCAAGTCCTATTTTGTTTACATAAAATCGCTTTTAAACCTATGCAATAAATGAACAAACACATAAAAATGGACAAAAAAACTTCTTTTGAAAAATTTTTATTCAAATATCTATTAGTTTATGTTTAAAAGCAAAACACGAACCATTTATAGCGCATCAAGGCAGAGCTGTCCTCGATGAAATTTATGATAACAATACGACTTAATTTGAGCACGTTTTCTAAACATGTCTCCAAAACTAACGACAATACAAAGGAAAAGTCAATCAAAAATTGATATTAACATAAATTCCCATCGAAAACTGTAATCTGTTTTACCTTTAAATTTAAATCGCTCGGACACATCAACAGACGCCGCCCGCGAAACATTCCGCTGGCCATGACCGTGAAAAATGACGGGAATGGGTTCTATGAGTAATGGGGTTCCGCAGCGGGCCTTCGGCCCGCGAGAGCTCCGCTATTATGGTTTTGTTGAAAAGTTTGTTAAGTGGCTTTTCAAATTATGAGATCTATTCCTAGTTAGTCATTTTTTGTCATTTGAAAAACCTTCCTTTTATTGTTTTTACTTCCGGTTAACTGGCAGTCTTCTAAATTACAAAGGAAATAGATAATGATTTGCAGTACCACTCCCACCAGACCTATATACAAGGCATCGGCCGGCCTCAAAACCCAGAGTGAGGGTTTAGGTACCAAACTATGTTGAATCAAGAAAAGAAGGACGCTAAATTAAGAGTGTTTCATCAGGATATCCAAACACCGAGAAGTGGGTTGAATAAACCAGTCGCATAGGCGCAGCCGAATTTTTTTTAATTTAAGGTGGCTCGACTGCATTTTTGAGGGGCGATACCCCCCTAGTTTGAGCATTAACTACGACTCCATTAACAACGTTATGGAAAAACGGTTACCACAGCTAAATAAATCAAGATGAAAATTTGTTAAGACCAGTGTGAAATTAACATCGATATTGATATTGACAAAACTCAAGCATTACCTTAATTTCCAGCTTTGACATTTGAGGAGGATTGCTTAAAAGCTCATAATGAATATCGTGCCAAGCATGGAAATCCACCTCTGAAATGGAATAATCAACTAAAAGCGGACGCACAGACATGGGCCAATGCTCTCGCTAAAAAAGGTGAGTGATATTTATTTGATATGTTTGAAAATTCTTACGTCATTATTCCGTTCGAGTCAATGTTTGGATTATTATTTCTAGCTTTTGATCGGCCAGGACCTTAGAAATGTTCGAGGATATCAACGAACTACATCAGTTAATGAGGACGCGTAAGATTCGTTGTGTCTGTTCTTACAATTTATTTCCCTGCGGCCCCTCGAAATCCGTGGAAGGGGGTTACTTAATTTTCACAAAACAGAAAAATGGGGGAGAGGCTGTTCGGTTATTCCCTACTAATTTTTAACTCGTGAATACGCGAAGCGTAATGAACGGGTCATCGCAGACGGCAGCAAACTATGAAATTTTCACTCTTTCCTTCCATCCATCAGCGGTAAACATTTATTGGTATAGTAACTCCCCTGACCAATGCCTAGGGCTTTAAGCCCTGGAAAATTAAAATCGATCTGCGGAGTTCAAAAGAATTTTTCAAGACTTACGAAAACGCTACAGCAATGTAAATGTTGGTTTTAAATATGGAAAGTTTCGCTGCCATGCGTTAAAGTTAAAATAAACCAATTTTTATTTCGAATTAATAAACATTGTCTTAGCGTGACACAAATACGGATTGTTTGAAATGGGAGCTGAGCTGAATGATGCACTGTTTTAAATTAGTTTACTCGTCAATTCTTTGACTGCTCTGTGAAACAACAAAAGGCTTACACCGAGTTTTGCAAACGTTAACCTCGGGCGTTTAATGCTTATCTCGCATGACGCATTTGAAGCGTTTATGTTTTCTCAGTTTTGAACCAATTAAGCCAATTTAAATCAATTTTGAAGCGATGACTGTAATTGCATGTCATAGCGTGACAGGACAACCGCTATTTTAATAAGAGTGGTCGGTGGATGACATAATGTGCGGAGATTCTATATACTTGGCATTTCTTTGCTTTGTGATAGCTTTTGCGTGACATGTATAAGGAAACTCCTCAATGAAACAACAAAAGGCTTGTCACATGCAGTGAGGACTGCTAAAACAACGATAACAAAGCTGCGAGACATCAGTAAAATAAACCGAGCTTTGATCGAGGGGAAGTTCCCATACATTTATTTTGACATTTTTTAATTTGTGTTATATGTTTACGTAAATAATAATAGCATAAGCTGTATGTAAAACGTCCTGCCGCTTTTAATTTTTGGATGAAGTATTTTCTATTTACAGCGTTTCGTATTCACGAGTTGGAGTATAGGAGTCTTTTTTTTATCAGACCTGCCCTCCAAAAACTCTAAATTCATACGCAATTTCCGTCCTTGGCCTGATTGTGTAAAACAACCGTACGATAAGTGAGGTTTTACTAGCCTACGATCAAGCTCTTTAAAAGTAGGGAAAGAATCGCAGGCTAACGCTTTTTGCTCAGTTCCCATCTCTCCTTGTCAAAATATTTTCTTGTGCTTTCTTAGTGTTTATTATACTTGTTAATCGGGTTTTAACATCCCCATCCAACCACCGGTGTAGTATCCCAGTATAGAGGCCACCGTCTGGCCCTTATTCCGAGTCATAATAGCTCCCTTCCCTCCCCAACCACGGATGTGCTAGCCCAGACTAGATTACACCTTCTGGCCCCTGTAAATATATTTTTGTACAATTACAGTCCAACCTCGGCCACCTTCGGACAGACCTTTCTGGCCGTTCTAGAGAAGTGGCCGTTATGGGGATTTGGTCGTTAGTAGAGGTTCTACTGTATGTCCTAATTCCGAGGCAAGAACGACACCACCATATATTTACTCATTATATATTAAACACTTAATGACTGGTCCCGAGGGAAACAGTGAATTTTTTCCCGAGAATCTCGATGTTTCCCGAGACGAAGTCGAGGGTACATCGAGATTCGAGGGAAACAAAATTCACTGTTTCCCGAGGGATCAGTCATTAAGTGATTTGTTATATAGCAACAAAAAACACACAACACAAGACAGTTTGAAAAACGCGCCGAGCACTCGATCCATCATAATCATGCCACCTTTTGTCACGTCTGATCACGTGCGCTAGCGGGCAACAGTGCAATGTTACCCTCTGAAGTCAAAACTGTTGCCCGCTTTCGCAAATCAACCAAACAACACGCGCGTTGTATTGACAAAAACTCCAGCTGTATAACAATCATCACATATTAATACACTAACCACACGGTATTTAATGCGTGTTTTTAGATGAGTTCCCTGACCATGACCCAGACAATACGAAACAAGGCGAAAACATTGCATATTTCTCCATGTCAATACCAACAAAACCTTGCCAGGGACCGAAGACATCTTCTTGTACACAGTGTCGTGAAATGGTCAAGGATTGGTACGACGAGATAAGTTACTACGATTTCAAAACTGGTCGAGGCAGACAAGGAAGTGTCACCGGACATTTTACTCAAGTTGTTTGGAAAGAGTCTACCGAGCTTGGAATGGCAGTTGCTATGGGCGCCACAAATTTCTATGCAGTCGCACGTTATACTCCGAAAGGAAATGTTGGTTTTCCATCGAATTTCAAAAGAAATGTTCCACGATTAAAACCAGGTCATTAGTTCGAAACAGCCGCTTATCTTGAATCCATCATCTTGGGTTTGTCCATTTCTCCAATTAACCTCAGATAACCGTCCATATTGACTCAAAATCTTTGAAAAGAAAATAGCCTAAAAAGTACAAAAAACGTCACAGACGGTTTTTTTTATCTTTTTTGTGCTGTGTTTGGTCAAAATTGTACTAAATAATTGACTAATAATAGATTCCAACATTTTTACTTCAGCCAATGAAATGTGCAGTACAGAACAATAAAATTCCAACTTGTTCGTTCGCCAGGAAAACAGATCAATAGAAGTTTTGGCTGTACGGCGTTGGATTTTCAGTTAACTTCGATTCAATCCATGGAAGGTAAATATCGGCGATGTAAATAAAAAAAGAAACTCCAAACTGTGTGAAACAACAGAAATGCGACGGCTGTATCGCATGTCTCCACAAATAAAAGTTTGTGGCAGATTTCAGATAATTTGTTCGCTCGTGACAAATTCAAGTTTTCTCTACGGCGTCAACCGGAGTTTTGGTAGAACCATTTGGAAAATAAATACACGTGATACCAGCGAAGAAATACATTCTAAACTACATAAGTCCCAGTGAAAGCGAAGGTAATAGTTTAGTCAAAGTGCGTGACGGATTTGTAAACAACGAAAACACGGCTTGTTCACCGCCGTGATTTCCACCGCATTTTTAAAATTCGAGTTCCACACGCTGGGTTTTGGCAGTACGATTAAGCTGAAATAAAATTAAGTAAAAGAGAAATTCAAAACTGGATAAAAAGAGTTTCGGCCGTACGATTTGAAGTTTCGACAATACAGCGTGGCGAGTTTGAATAGGCCATTTGCACGATGACGTCATATGACTACAACTACCAGAATCCTTCAGTTTTTTGTTTTGTAGTGCAAATTAGGGGTATTGTTGTTTAAACCGCACTGGGATTACAAAATTTAAATAAGAAAGGAAAAACGAAATGAATTCTGGTAGTTGTAGTCAAATGACGACATCGTGCAAATGGCCTATTAACACGAAAAAAAAAAAACTCAACCGTCTGAGTCGAATATTTTTTTTTACAGAGTTCGAGGTTACAGGTACGGTTAATAATTATTTCTATTATTCAGCATATAAAGCTACGGATTTTCCTTTTACCAAAATTATTTCTTCAAAACCTTCACGGCCACCTTGAAAGACTGAAGAAACCATTCTGGTGCTCAAACCGCACAGAAGATCTGCAACGGAAAAAATTCTGACGACAATTTAATAAAAGAGAATTGAGATAAAGTAGCCGCTTTTTTCAAACCGTAAGAAAATAAATGCGTGTATATGCTACGCTGGTAGTGTGCCTTGTAACATTTGCAAAACAAAACACTGAAATGAACAGTCGGCGGTTGAGTTTTCATTTTTTCCGAGAGTTCAAATCCGCCACGCAATTTTCCCGAACATAGGCGGCCGTCGCGTTCACTGCTTTCATACAGTTTGAAATCACTTGTCGCTCACTTGCACAACACATGACATTCATAACACATTCGTTCATGTAGCATGCGAAACTACTCAAATTTTTAAATCGAATAGTCAACGCTGGCTAACGCTTTATTCAACATAAGCTTCACGAGTGAACAAGTTGATATTTCATTGTTCTTTACTCGACATTTCATTGGCTGAAGTAAAAAATGTTGGAATCTTTTGTTCCCGTTTTGCTTTGTGATTGGTTAACTTTGTCTGGGTGGCCCCGGTAACAGTAGCCGCACTGTAATGGGTTCTTTGCGTATAAAACCGAAATTAAAATGAGCTGTGCTGTGGGCGCGCTATCACGCCATCATAATTTGAAGAAAATTTTGGGCTAAAACCTCGACAAGTTTGCGTTATTCACTCATTTTTTCGACGTTTGTAACTTTGAAAAACTTCAAAAAGATGTTCTATCAAATTTGTTCTATTTCAATGAGCAATTTATAGCGTGAAAAGTCCGTGTTTTTGAAACTTTTTTGCAAAACAAAATGATAACGCGTACAAAACGTCGTGTACGTCAGCTCGTTACTAGTAAGAATTTCAGCTTTGATCAGCACAAGTTATATTCAGTTTTGCTTTTTTTGCGCGAAAAACAGTTGAATCGTGATACAAGACTAATTTCGATTATGAGGCGTCAATACTGCATTATATTGACGGCGTTGATAGAAAATATATTCTCCGTATTGCGCTCCGTCGCTTCGCGGAATATATTTTCTCCCAACTAGCCGTCAATATAATGCAGTATTGACGCCTCAAAATCGAAATTAGTTTACAGTAGTTTCTATTAAAACAAATGACTTTTGTTTTGGGTTTTAAAAGTGATACTAAAAAGCTCCTGTAAAATTGGCGAGTACTAGTACCATATGGGCAAACAAATCATTGTTCAGCAAAGGTCAGCTATACTGTTGCCTATTGTTTCCACGAAACAAACAACCACACAAGTTAAACTATGCTCAATATTACTAGTATCTGACACAGAAATCGGTAAGAATCCTGGTAAGGGATGATGGATTATCCGGCTTGTTGTGTTATTATACTAATTACCGTTGGAATAGACCCGGGGGAGGGGGGGAGGTATTCTCATAGAAATCAGACAGTTTTGGACTAGAATAGGGTATTATTTGACAGGAAACTGATCAGTGGTATGAAGAATTAACTCTGGAATAGGAATTGAAACTCGGAAGAGAAAGAGCTTTCCATAAATCGAAATAAAATCATCGCAGCAACGTACATTGTTGACAGATGGTTTCCCAGTAAAAACACTATAATTCTACATAATGGCTCAGATATGCAAAAAAACTAGCACGTCTGGTATAGGGTAGAGATTTTCGTGGTCCAATCTAGTAAGGGGTTGCAAAATCAGCTAAACATGGTGTTGGTTACGGGTTTCAGAGTCCCAGAGGCACACCCTGACCCAGGGGAATAGAGTCCTTGTTATTGAATTTTACTCCTGGACGCTGTATTCGGCTTACGGACTGAATTTGGGTTTACTAGTTTCAATTGGTTAATAAGTAGTCACCTAAGTTACAATGAAAGAGATAGTCATGGGTAATGCCACTCCCGTCAGGCCTAATGCAAAACACCAACCGAAGAGGATGAGGTTACAGAATAGATTATATTCAGTCGGGAATAAAAAGCACAGTATTACCTTTTCCAACGGTTACAATATTTTCATTTATTTAATAACTTGGCACGTAACTTAAATCAAGTATTCTAAAAGCTATAATTTATAAACCTCGCTAATACGATAGTGCTTATCGTCATTGACAAAATTCAAGTATACCCTTAATTTCCAGTTTTGACAGAATTTGAGAAGGACTGCTTAAAAGCTCACAATGAGTATCGTGCCAAGCATGGAACTCCACCTATGAAATGGAATAACCAACTAAAGGTCGAAGCACAGACATGGGCCGATGCTCTCGCTAAAACGGGTGAGTGACATTTCTTTGATTTGGAATTAATTTCTAGTTTTTGATCGGTTGGGACGTAGGGGATGTTATAAGATCGATATCAACAATCTTATTCACATCATTCGACTTACGAGGACAGGAAAATTTGTTGTGTCGCAGCGCTTACATCAGTATTTCAGTGCATCTTAAAATGATAGTAGGGTGCTTCAACGCGGTATGTTTAGAGAGTGACGATTGTCAACCAATATGTTAATATGAAATAAACGTAGTGATTAATCGCGCGGTACAAAACAAACTAAAGCAACAATAATCGTAATAAACAAAATTAAGGAATTACGGAAAAAGCTTGAACAAATTTCATGGATTCTGCTTAGTTATCCTAGCCTTATTAAGGTCTGATAAATAAAATGTGTAAAGTATGATGTGGAGTGTTTTCATGTGGGGAAGGGTTCTTTTCAAGATTTAAAGGGTGTGTGGTCTGCCTCTTTAAAGCCTTATTCATTTTCAGCTGGAGCTCATTCTGACTAAAACATGTAATATACCCTATCCATGCATTGTCATACCTGACCTTTAAATCAATACACCCATTTTGAAAACCAAACCTTAAATCAGCAGTCAATTTTCCGACCTTAGGCCGATTGCATAAAACAGCCGTGAGATAATTAGAGTTTTTATGCGTCCCATGTCTCCTTGTCAAAGGTTTTTTTGTGCTCTGAGTGTTTATTATATTCGTTATTCAGTGTACGACCAAAAGCGCGGGAAAAACATACTCTCGTGGACCAGAGCCTCAATTGACTTATCTTGCTTTTATTGTGTGCCACTGGGCCCAGACTACTAATTTGATAAGCATTTTTAAATTAAAATGGCTCAAAACCATACCCATAGGGGACACAAATGCCCATATATATGGCTTACATAAAGTTTCAACCATCGGACGTACACGCAAACTTATACCCCTACCGCGGTACAAGTGATGACGGGTGCAAACCCAGAGACCCCCTTGCCGGGTTTTTGCCGTGTTACCAATATTTCGCAACGATTTTTCCTCTAATAGGTATCCTGTGATGTGCTCTGTAAGATAATGTAAATGTCATGGGTTATGACACTGCTGGGGATCTGCGACTTCATCCAAATTGGCTGACAAGATGGCGGCCATCTTAGATTAAATTATCGAAAAAAAATGCATTTTTGGTAGCATTTTATATAATTTTATTTTTCTACCCCAAAAAGGGAAAAACACGCATTTTATTGAAAAATGGCTTGACCTCGTAGTACTCGTGACGTCTTCTCGTTAACATGGCAACCGATTCTGGCCTTAATTCGAAACTCTGCTAGTAGTAACTTTTATTTAAACGGTTAAAAACATCAGGCCTTACAAAACCATACTATTTAGTATACTATAAATTACTCAAATCTACATTCCTCCCTGTGTCTCAGTGATAAACGCGGCATGTTCTAACAATGAAATCAATGCTCTTAGCAAAATCGGAGAAAAATCTTAAGAGGGTGACCTACACTACTTTTCTGTTGTGCTTGCTAACCACAGTATTAAACTTATATTTTTTTTAAAGATGTGACTCCACCAGGCCTTGACCCAGGAAATAAGAAACACGGCGAGAACCTTGCGTATTTCTCCATGTCAATACCAACAAAACCTTGCCAGGGACCAAAGAAATCTTCTTGTACACAGTGTCGCGAAATAATTAAGGATTGGTACGACCTGATAAGTGACTATGATTTCAAAACTGGTCGAAGCAAACCAGGAGCTGTCACCAGCCCGTTTACTCAAGTCATTTGGGAAGGGAGTACAGAGCTTGGAATGGCAGTTGCTTTGAGCTCCAACAATTTCTTTGCAGTTGCACGTTATAATCCAAAAGGAAATTTTGGTTTTCCGTCGATTTACAAAAAGAATGTTCCTCCACTCTTGTAGATGGATATAAATCGATGAAAAATATATTTAGGGGACAGTTAAAATCATTTGATTATTTACAAGACACTTTGACTTCTCTTAATAGTAATTAAGCCATGTACAAGGAGACCTTCTTTCCTGATGCTGTTCATCTGTGGAATGAACTTCCACGACCATGATATCCTGCAATAATGGTCACTGAATCGATTCAAAGCCGCTCTAGATAGTCATTTAATTAACTATATTTTAAAATTTACTTTAAATATTGCATTTATACACCGCACAAACAATGTTTAGTTTGCACTAGCTCTACATTCACGTTCATGGCCATAGCCTTTGTGGATTAATTTTGCAGATGTAGATGTAAGTGCAGATTACAGAATAAACGAAATAACGCAAAGAATCATGTAATTTTGATTATTTTTTGAATGCTATTAAAATCATAAACGTGATGGACAAATGACATGTTTTTGGACATGGACAGGGTTAAAGTTGAAAATAAGACAACAACAACAACAACAACAATTACACACCCTACCCCCATTCCAATAGTTTTTACTTTGTTAATTAATATTGGTAATTGAACTGAGTGGAGTGCAATTTGGTCTGAAATCATACGCGTGATTTCAAAATCAAACGAGCGCGATAGCGCGAGTTTGATTTGAAATCACAAGTATGATTTCAGACCAAAATTGCACGACACGAAGTTCAATTACCACTTAATTACATCCATTTTGAAATCCCCCAATATTGCACAAAAAAGTGTAATATTGTAATAAGAGGATCACCAGTGATTTCAAATGGTGCAATTTGGAAATAAATTGCACCATTTTAAAATGATGCGATTTAGAGTCCAAAATGGTGCAATTTGGAAATAAATTGCACCATTTTAAAATGATGCGATTTAGAGTCCAAAATGGTGCAATTTGGAAATAAATTGCACCATTTTGGACCAATCAGATTCCAAGGATCACCAGTGATTTCAAAATGGATTTAATTAAAGTACAAATTAGATGTTTGTCTACGTAATTCGTCTCTGTAATCAGTCTTTATTTCTGTTTCTCTTATTTTCCCACTTTGTTTTAATATTCTGTTGTTGTTTTCCGTTGTTCAAACAGATGTCGTGATGATAATGTGATCAAATTGGCATTTACAGTATCTCCGATCTGTACTCCGTTCCAGTTCCCATACCAAACAATTGCCCCCCTGGAAGGAGGCATTTGCTCCGAGTGTGCGCGTTACTAAAATGAACTATTGTCCATGCGCAGTTGAGCTCGAACAGCCTGGGCGCTACAATACAATACAACAATACAATACAATACAATTTTATTTTACTCATAACAATAGATATATACATTTTACAAGAACACACTAAACAAGAAAAACTACAGATAATATAATACTTATAAAATAATATATATAGTTAGCATTAGCCTAACAGCGTCGCCCTTTGAAGAACCTCTGAACGAGCTTAACTAAGATGAAACGTAACTTAGGTGAAAGGTCGGAAGCACAGGAATTAAGATTGACGACCGGGCTATTTTTCAATTTTAGCAATTCTCAAAAACAGTATTACCCTACCGTCTGCACAGTACATTTAGACCGTACAAAAGTTCACAAAAACAACTTTTTTCTCCGTCTAGAATAACTGTTACGACTATTTTCTGAATAAAATACAATTGTTGCTTGTCAAAAAATGCCTGAGAAAGTGATTTGGAAATCAAAATTTTGTTTACATAAAATCGCTTTTCAATCTATGCAATGAATGAACAAACCATAAAAATGGACAACACAACCTTCTTTCGAAAAATTTTATTCAAATCTCCATTAGTTTATGTTTAAAAGCATAACGCGTACCATTTTAATATAGCGCATCAAGCTGCCTTCGATGAAATTCAAGAAATCGATACAACTGAAGTTAAGCTCGTTTTAAATAAAATAATTCTCCAAAACTACACAAGAACAGAAAGAAAAAGTCAATCACAGATTGATATCAACATAAATTCCCATCGAAAAATGTAATCTGTTCAGTTTACCTTTGAGTCCCTCGCTTGCTTGTTAATTCTCTCGCATTGAAATGAAGTTCCTCGAAGCAAGATTTTATCCCAGAAAGCTCTTCTTTTTCTACTAAAGCGACTTCTGAGTATCCCTTAATTAGTATCCCTGTCTTGAGTAGCAAACCGCGAAAAAATGCAGAGAAATAACGACTTTACTTGTCCGCTAAACACTGACCAGCGAAAGATCCAAACTTTTTAAAACATGTTTACCGAGCTGACGGCTGTGTAGCCGCGCGAAAAACAAAGCCTCAAAGATCCCGGATGTTGATGACGTAGTACGCGCATGTTTAGCCCAAAGCGTACGGCGGGCGTTCGGCGGGCAGACAACGCGCCCGCGAAACATTCCGCTAGCCATGACCATGAAAAATGATGGGCATGGTTCTATGAGTATGGTGCTGCGCAGCCAGGCCTTCGGCCTGGCAAGTGCTCCGCTATAAATTAACATTAGAGCCTGGAGGCTAAATTAACCAAAGAGTTTTCAAGTTAGCCTCCAGCCATTTTATTTTGATACAGGAGTAAAGGCTAAAGGAAATCAAAGAAAGACTATTGAAGTTAACTTAATAATTTTATGAAAATAGGAAGAAATTTGAAACAAAATATAAACAACTCAGTTATTTTATACATTGTTGTGACAGTAAATAATGTTTTAACTTTTTGGAGAAGGAAAATACCTTTAGTTTCTTAAGTTGATAAGGGAGATTTTTCCAAAGATCAATTGCCATGAAAGGGATCATTTGTTTACCGGTATTTGTTCGCACGCGCGATTTATACAGATTTTGTTTAACTGCACATCTGGTACTGTAATTGTGCACATTGCTTGCGCTAGTCCGCGCAAGTCACCATGGGCTCAGTCGAAGCATATTGCACTGAAAAAATGGCAAAATGACGGGGTTTTTTTTCGCTCCAACTAATCATGTTTCCCGCCAAAATGTTCACTAGATCTCAGACTCTTCAAAAGCGAGTGTGGATGTTGACATTATACTCCTATTAAAATGAGTTATACCGCTAAAAGCGATGACCGCGCGGTTGAACTCCATACAAACCTTTACATGACATTGGTTACTTCAAGGTCAAAATGACGGGACTTCTTTTTAAGTTATTAAAATATTTTAACGTTTCCAGATAGAATAATAACAAAATTACTGGAATCAGAGTGTGGATTTCCGAAAAGTAATTCATAAATGGGCGAAATTTTGATTTTCCCTTTAAAAAAATGGCGTTTTTCGCTGTGATTTTAAGGGGCAAATTGGGTTCTGGGGACGAGTTAAAAAATTAGAGGCAAATGTCATCCAATTTTTTGCCATGAATTAATTGACGGGCCGGCGAAAAAAGTCGTCTTAGTCCCCTCGCCCAAACGTTTCAAACATTTTCGACAAAAAGAAAAAGAGCGACCGCACGTTTCTAATTAAAGAATGTAAACAGGTCGGCGTTGGGTTTGTGAATTAAAAAAAAAATGGAAACCGTAAGGATCTTTTTGGTGACATATTTTCTATTTCTTTTTGTAAAAGTCACCTCAACCATTTGTGAACAATGGAAAATTTGATATCTTTAATTTGTTTTCGGCACGTACGTCGTTTTGAGTGGGAAATGAAATAAGGCCAGTTAAGGCCCGGACACACGGTCCAACTTCCCTTGGGACGTTGCACGCATCAAATTGTATCGTGTGGCACCCCCCCAAAAAAGTCTTGTTGCACGGAAGGTTGCAAGAAAAGTTACACCGTGTGTCCGGGATTTCAGGATTTGAATTCAGTAAACATTCGCTTGGATTTCCTGTGGTTCTTTCTGCGTGTACCGGTACTCGTTGTCTTCTATTGTTTGGGAGGTATTGTATTTTTGGTCTTGTTGTGCATTTGTATTATTGTCGTTCTTTGTTCCTTTTGTTTTACGTCATCTGTGCTCCGGTACACACAGAAAGAACCAATCCGAGGGATGAGATTGCTTTGCCTATAATTTTCTGTAGCAAAACTATTCATCTAAAGACCCCGAGTAGAACAAACTGTGTTAGTCCCAACCATAATAACGGTCTATGATTCCAAATGCAGCGAGTATTTTCCTTAAGGGGGGAGCGGGCGAGGGGGGGGGGGGGGGGGTTACAATGAAATGCCGTTTTTGTGCTAAGGGTGATCGGTTTAATGAATCTTATTCATTAACGTTTTTAATAAATCTTATTCATCAACGTTTCAAGTAATCCACAAATACTTCACTTCTCCTGCAGATCAAGGTTATGCGAAGTTTTGTGAATTATCCAGGTGAATTTTAGGAGTGTGTTGGGGAAAAAAAGTTGGAAGGATTTTTGAAATTTAGAAAAATAAGAAATATTGGAGATTAAATGAGGTTTTAAGATAAGAATATAAAGTTAATAACTACAAGACTGACACCAAAACAGTCCGCCATCAACCTGGAGTTCTCTTCATGAGTACCAACTGCTTGCTGGTGTTCCAAACACAATTTCTTTCTTCTACCTCTTCTTTCAAACTCTTACTATTTTATTCAAATTCAACTTTCATCCCATTTTTTTGTAATCACTCTTTCCTCCTCTAGGTCCAGCCCTTTTCCTCCCCTACCCTTCCCCCGCCAGGTGAATAAAACGGGGAGGAAAAAAAGTTTCTCTATCTTTTACGTTCGCACCCTCGCCCTCCCATCTTCCTCCGCCAACGCAAAAACCAAACATCATAATTTACACAGTAAAAAGAAACCCAGTGGCAATTATTTCCTTCGAAAATGATGAACTTGTGATGATATTTAAAGATCAATAATGAAATACTTTTGTTTGCTTTTTATCGTATTTTAGTGTGTTTAGTTCTGAAATTGAAATTGAGCTCTTCTATCTGAGTGCTCTAAAGATTCCTCGGGCTTTGCGGTTTCTTAATACCAGAATAAATGCAATATTTTTTCTCGATTAATTCACTTGACCAGTACGGAAATTGAAATCGGAACTGTTTCACGGAACGTATTCAAATTTCCTTCAGCAGACTCTTCTCATAAATATTCCACTGGATTTCTGTATTCCGTCTGCAAAATCTTTTTATTTTGATAAGATTTAACAATGGCTGGGTAATTTTCACACAAATGTTTTTTCCTCAAAACCTGTTGTCTTGTCGAGGCAACTGATTTGCATTTGTGCGGATAATGGCTTGGGCACGCAGCTGACCATTAGAAAAGCCGGCAGACAATAACAATAATAAATTTACAATGAATTCTAAAGTGTTGTCTATACGAATTCCTGTAAGAAGTGCAGAGGCGATTGGCCAAATTGGTGACGTCGAAGTCCAAGAGTGTCTTACTAAAGATAGATTCTCATTAATTCAAAACGTGGCTTGTGTGAAATAGTAAGAAACAGTAAGGCGATCGACAGACCGATTCACGCAGCGAGAAAAAAGATATTTTCCTTCTCTGTACTATCCTTGAATATTTCACGTTAAACACGATGACGAACACTTCTTCTTGGAGCTATACGGAAAATGGATTCGGTAAGTTATCTGGAAAGGTTCAATTTTTTATTTTATTACACACACATCGACGGTTTGTCAGTTATAAATTTCACGCTTTACAGTGGAAAATTTTATTGTTCAAGAAACTGCGATTGCATGCTGTAGTTTAGCGTTCCTCGACCGAAAGAAAGTTTTCTCTATTTATTCCGATATTAAGAAATAAATTAATGCATTTCAAGGGCTGTTCCTCGGTTATAATTTATTGAATCACTCAATCGCTTTTATCGTTTCGTTTTTACCTTTCCTAATAACAAAGTTTCTTATTATTATTGATAAAAACGAAAAACCAGCGAATTATAATTCAAGCAACAACTGCCTTCATATATGTCTATTTTAAAAGTTTTAGTAAATGGAACAAACGAGGAAATGCTTTCAAGAAGTTACAAGGCAATTCATTAAAACTCAACGATTTTTTGGTCCTTTCTTCATCTTAATTCGTTGTTTTTTTCTTTCAACGTTTTATCCCGCGCTAAAAATGTGGTCAAATTTCCACTTAGACTTCACAGCAAGGGTTCTGTGTACGAAATGTACTAGTGTGTCTATTTTCTTACCCCAAAACCACCGGATTAAAACTCAAAGCCAACTGATTATAATATTTAATGCTTTCTGGCTCAAATTTTGTTTAATTTGGCTAAGTTATGTTAGCTACTGAATCTTAGAGCTCTTTTATATCTTCGAAACGTATTTCAAAATATTGAGACCATGGCTTTTGTTAATTTGGTAGACTTCTTCCATTATTTAAATTTTGCACAATTTTATGTTTCTTCTACTCGCTCGCCAATACTGAAGCACGAATAGAAAGCTTCAGTATTAAAAGTACAAAAAAATACATTCATTTTGGGATTTCAATAAAGTGAATTACAGTAGTCCACTAGTAGAATACTTCGATAGCTCAATAAGAAGTTCATAAAATCATTAAATATTAATTTAATGAATTTCATGCATTATATTAGGTCCCCGAAGCTGGTACGAGCGCTACAAAGTCGCCAAAGGCGATTTACAATCTCCCATTAATATTGAGACAGCACAGACAGAAGAAGGGAATAATGTGGGGCCGATACAGTTCCAGTACGTAAATGTCCACAACAGTACAATCACCAACGATGGGCGACATCTGCAAGTCACTTTGACAAGAAATGAGTCAGGTAAAACGATTGCCACTGGTAATATTATTTTTTATTAATTTTCATGTTGAAATTATGTGAGTTCGTAAGTTATACGTACATAAGTCAAACTATGAGTCAACAATATAAACCGGAAACGTAATATGTTGCTCGCTAAATTGCTTTGTATGAAATTTCTGAATTTGGTATTTGTAACCAACTATATAATATATATAATATATTTAATATTTATATTTAATATATTTATATATATAACTATATATAATAGCAGTTTGCGTTCATAACTTGAAGTGTGCTTCAAAGCATATATTGCAAAAATAAAAAAATAAAAATGTTTCAGCAAACTTTTGTTTTCATCTACGTTTTCGTTTTCACGTATTTTAGCCAAGGTTATTTTAAGTTTACAATTTTCGTTTTCACACGGTCAGTTTGAAATATTAAACATCCCAAGCCGAAAACAATATTTTAAATGTATACCGCATTAATTTGCTTGAGATAATATTTTGCGTATTTTTAAATTCAAACTCTTGAACTCAAATGCGTGTCACTTCTTTGCGAGCAAACTGCCCTCAAAATAATGAATTGGATATAAGTAATTATTTTAAATATTATCCAGGAATGCGTTGAAAAGCCATAATTTTGCTTTGTTCAGAGTCATGTAAAGTTGGTTCCCTGGGTTAGGATATTGATTATGTTAAATGTTTCTCGCCGGCCATGCATGTTGGGGGTCAGAACAAAGAAACTCTATTTTTCATGCAAACGATTTATATTGTTCCTGCCCTTCAACATGGCCGCCGTGAAAATCATCTATAGGTATATTGGCCTCAGTATCGTCACTGTGTGCTGTGATATATTTGATCGCCTTAGTTATACGAGACAGATGACTTCTGACTCCATAAACTAAAGAAGTTAAAACTGACGTTTACTCACAACGAAGCCACCTGGCTCATGTGGTTGCATGTTTGAATCTCCATTTTAAATTATATACAGAACAATGTTAACACTGCTGGTGGCCATTGAAGCAAATAATAATCGGATCGAAAGTGAACATAATCAACAACACTATAAGAATCAAGTATCATTTAATGTAGACAATAAATTTAACAAAACCTAACAACTTAACTTGACACTAGGAAAACAATGGAAACGAAACAGTTGCACGAACAAAGTTAATTACCATTATATTTGTTTTGTTTTTGAAGTTAGTGTTTATGTGTCGAGAAACTTAAAAATTAAAATTCACAGTATGAAGTCATTTTTTTTCTTCCGATAAATCCAAATTTTAAATGGAAACTAGGAACTTTTATTCAGGGTGAAGACAAATATAATTTTTAGATAAAAATGTCCGACGCATTTTCCCACAATAATATTCATCGATTTTACAGTTTTTCAGTCGTATTTCTTTTTGCAATAAATATTTTGTGTCAATATAGTAATCTCAAGATCCACTGTCGTGACCTAACCAAAATTTCCTTTTTTGTTTATTTAGAGGTTAGTCATTTTGCCACTTTCGGTCAGCACTGCATTCATTTCTGGTAACAACACTGAATAACCTTACTGGTACTCAAACAAAAATGCATTTTCTCGAATGGCCAATAGAGGCCTGTTTTCATTTCCCTCAAGTCTTTACGGACATTTAGATTTGAAAAGAAGTACCATCATTTGAATTCCAAGCCAATCACGACCCCCTCCTCGTTTTTTCAGTTGCTCAAGCAGATACAGATATAACTTTTGGAAGAGGATTGGTGCGACAAATTATTATCTAAAGCACGTGAACTAGTTTTAAAAAGTCGTACTCGTACTCAATCTGGTATCGTTGTCCATTATATAGGTATCTATTATCCCCATTTATTGTATTCGTCAGTACTTAAAACTCAGCGCAGAAATTTTTCGTGATTTGGTTTTTTAGTCTTGATCAGTCTAGTGTTTTGTAAAATCGATCCAGCTACGATTTTCGAACTGTTATTACAATAATTATATAGCTATTGGTAAGTTAATTATTTTCTTACTTTAAATTACTTTTTTACAATCGCCTTAGCCCACCAAATGATCAACAACTACAGCTATTTCAATCAACGTTGTCGGAAGAAAGGCAAAAAGCCTATAAGCCAAGACCGCAAGGTGATATGGGTTTTAAAGAATAAATTTGTCAAAATCAGCGATGCCTCACTCGTACAGAAACGAAAACACGGGGGTCAGCGTTAATAGTATTTTCTTCCATCTTCCTCCATCATATTGCACTGGCAACGGCGAAACTTAACAAATACCCATACCACCTTGCGGTCTTGGCTTATAGGCTTTTTGCTTTTCTTCCGACAACGTTGATTGAAATAGCTGTATACACAAATCAGTTTACCAATAAGTCGGCTCCCTGAATACGTAATTGCATTGGATGCCAAAATATTAATACTGATCTTGAAGATTTTAATTCCCCATTTCGCTTGTCTTGTTGTTGCCATGTCACCTCCTAAAAAGGGATCAAATTAGATGTACAACCAGAAACATCTGAAATTGGACTAAAAGTCGCAAACACTTGGACAGTATTAAAATGATAAAAATAACATATGGAATTCTTTTTGTTTTTCCTCAGCTGTAACAGGTGGCCCACTAACCGACAGATACCAGCTTGCAGTTATCCGATTCCATTGGGGAAATGACAACGATTCAGGCTCTGAGCACTCGATCGATGGCCAGAATTATCCACTGGAGGTAATGTGCTTTAGAGCCAAACAAGGGTCGTTCTTTTAGATTAGCCAACGATTAATTGCTCAAAAGTGTTGAAAACAATAGATACTAGATCTCGTTTTAAAAATCGCCCGCAAATAAACGTACGAAACAGTATTAACCCTCGGACCTACACCCAAACGTATACCCCCACCGTGATACCCAATGAACTCGTAAACAGTCGCGATGTGCTGAAAATGTTCAGCATATATAGTGGGCTCGATCGCAAAAGTTGGCTACGATGTTGCATCGTGTGTCGGGCCCTTTAGACCTTGTTCAGTAAACTTCCGACGTTTATTTCTACTT